>CM041631.1:5275765-5290125 GCA_023333625.1 Bothriochloa decipiens
ATCGTGAAGCAGGGCCGCGTCGGCGGCGTCGTCACCAACTGGGCGCTCGTGTCCATGAACCACGACACGCAGTCGTGCATGGACCCCAACGTGATGGAGGCCAAGGTGGTGGTCAGCTCCTGCGGCCACGACGGGCCGTTCGGCGCCACGGGAGTCAAGAGGCTCCAGGACATCGGCATGATCAGCGCCGTGCCCGGGATGAAGGCGCTCGACATGAACACCGCCGAGGACGAGATCGTGCGCCTCACGCGCGAGGTCGTCCCCGGCATGATCGTCACCGGCATGGAGGTCGCCGAGATTGACGGCGCACCGAGGATGGTGAGAGGATTGAATACTCCTGGCGCATGTATACGTTACCACTCACTGTAACTGAATGAGGAATTAACAACACGATGATTGTTTGTTGCAGGGCCCGACGTTCGGCGCCATGATGATCTCCGGGCAGAAGGCGGCGCACCTGGCGCTCAAGGCGCTGGGCAGGCCCAACGCCGTGGACGGGACCATCAAGGTGGTGTCGCCGGCGTTGCGTCAGGAGTTCGTCATTGCGTCCAAGGACGATGAGGTCGTGGACGCGTGAGCGCTCTGGCCTCTGGGCTTTTGTTTGGACTCTGCCTTGTTGACTTGTCGAATGAATTCCCTTCCCTTGAGTTAGCTTTATCTCGCTAGCGTCGTGTTAATAGCAAGTCATGCCACGCCATGTGTGCTCTCTCACGTGGGGGCCACTCGTGGAGCCCTACTGGCAGAACCAACGAGAGAAGACGGAAATCTGGAATGGATGGAATAATAAAATGCATGATTAATTGCCTTGTTGGTTATTCGTAAAAAAAAAATGTCTTGTTGGTTAGCATGCGTGTGCATGCCAATTCCCAATTGCTTCTGTTCGGTGCCTCCCGACTACCTTCGTTAAACGCTTCTAATATACTCCGACACTGGGATGTTGCTTACGGCCTCTTTCATGAAAAAAAAAAAAGAAGAAGAAGTGATCCACACTCTGGGTGTGTTTGGTTGTGTTTTCTACTATAATTCTGGCTACGAAAATAATAGACGTTCTCAATCCTGCCCAAGCAATCTAGTACGGAGTAGTGTTTGGTTGTTAGCTAAGTATATATCGACCAGAGTTTTTGTTTTGTTGCCTTCTTTCCCTAGTACGGTTACCTCAGATATATAAACTTTAATAAATGTGTTTGAGTTTTAAATTTTCTGAATGACCAAAGTACATTTGTCTCCGGCCTGCCTTTTAAAATGTTTTGAGTTGTCTGTTAGTAGTAGCTTCCTAAGGGTTTGTTTAGAATGTGCAAAAGAAAATCTTGCTCCTATATTTTGGCGTCAAATTAAGGGGCCTGCTATTTATCAAGTGTCTGAATTTAGGTTTTTTTCAGACAAAAAACAATTTCCACTAGTGTACTATAGGGAGCGTGTGAAGTTAATAATGAATTAATAAAGTTTGCCAAAGGGCTTAACCTGTGGTTCTTGCGAAAATTCCCAAACGGGCCCAACCGGAGGTGCCAGGTCTAGGACAACCAAGGTGGGCCGTAGGGCAGTGGCCGCCGATTTGCATAGGATGCTACTGCTACGGTTCGTTTGGATACTTTCGGCACTGACATGATCTGACCCACCTGTAAAAAGGCAGGCCTAGCAGCAAATTCACAGGACGGACATCGGAATCGGACACGGTGCAGACTGCAGAGGAATTCGGAGTTGAGACCGGTCCACGGTCGGCGGTCCTCTGGCCCTCCTCCGGCCCGGCACGGGCGTCCAGATCAGCACAAAAGAGAGATGGCAGGCGCACGCAGCGAGCGCACATGCACCCCAGTTTCTGGGACGTGGAATAGGATACCGCCGCTACCGCCCCTATCCAAAGCCACTTTGCAGTCGCACAACGGACATCTGGCTAACTTTTTGCCTGTTTTACTGGCCTATTGAACCAGTGAACCAGGAGGGGTACTTTGGACTTTGGTACAGTATACTGCTGCCCTGCGGTCCCATCTCTATTTTTTTCGTGAATTTTTCGTAAAATTTTTTTTTCGCGACCGGAACTTCACCCATTTTTTATTAAGAGGAATAAAGTTTAAAGGTACAAAGAATCAGATTAGTGATGGCGGCGAGACGCCCACATCAATAACCTGACCAAGGAACCTACCTAGCTACTGGATATCAAGTTACGTGCTACATAATGACTAAATTTTGCGACATTAACAACCGATTAAACACACGGCTAGACGTCTCCGGCAGCAAAGCGCCCCCGCTTCTTCCTCCCATGGAAGAAGGCCTCCATTGCCTCTTCCGCTTGCCCCGATACAGCCACCTAGAACGCCGCCTCATGAAACTCCTCGAACGTTGCTTCATTAGGGCGTTGTATCTCGACCTCGTACCCGAGCTTCCTCATGAGGACCATCCTTGCCTGCGCGTCCGGCTTGTTGAGCTTGTTCTTGGCGGCCAGGCGGGCGCTACGCTTGGGCAGCCAATTCAGCGTGTCTTCGCTGGGACCCGCCTTGGTGATCCGCAAGGTCGGTGTAGAGAGCAGTGGCGGCGTCAACGGCTTCCTGAGGGATTTGATGAAGTCGTCGACGGATATAGCGGTGTCGAACACATCCGCATTGGCGTGCCCCACCGTGGTGCCCTCCGCTGGAGCCTCAATGGCGTCGATGTCAGCGCCCTGGTCGGTAGCAACTAGCCTACCAATGTCGTCGATCCGTCGGGGCTCGACGGCTTCGACGACGCATGGAGCAGTGGCCTCATCGACGGGCGCCGGGAGCTCCGCGGTGGCGTGGGGGCCATCCCCGACGAAGCCCGCGACAACCGGAGCGGCCTCCACCGCAGGCCTGCGTGCCTCCGCCTCTTCGTCCATGGGATCGAATTCCTTGCGTGGCGGAGGGTCCGCCGCGGGCTGGGAGGCCACCTGCGGCTGCACACCACCTTCCTGCAAAGGAACCTTACGACCTCCGGCCACCCACATGGTTACCTCGAATTTCGAAGCAAGGTGCGCCAAGAGCTCGTCCAGCGCGACCGCGTCAGTAAGCGTGAGAAGGACAAGAGGGGCAACGATCTCACCAGCGGGGGCAGCGACACTCTTGATGACGGAGGCCTTGGCCCTCTGGCGGCCTACGTCATCCAGAGGTGGACAAAGTGGTGGCGACGTGGTCGACGATGAAGACATGATGAAGGTCTCCATCCTAGGACGGTTAACATCATCCAGAGAGGGAGACACCGGTGGCTGGTGCGGGGACGAAGACGACGCAGGGGGCCGCCGCACGTGAGGAGGCGGGGAGCCCACTGACGTCTGCACCGGGGCCTCCCGGCTGGGGCCTCGCGCCGCTGCGGGCACTCGCATACGGGGCAGCGCACGGCGAGTCGAGCACGCCCTGGCCTGATGGCCAATGCCCTGGCAACGGAGGCAGCGCGACGAGGAGCGACACTGAGCGGCGATGTGTCCCCTCGCGAGGCAGTTGAAGCAACGGCCCACCAACTCTGACAACACTGGACGGCATCGCCTGGGTGGCGCCTTCTCCGATGATCGACAGTCCTAAAACCATCGGCGTCGACGCAGGACCCACGACAAACTGTGTCCCGTCGTCGTGGGTCAAGCCATTGGTGCAGTGGGACCCTCACCGCCTTCTGCAGGTCAAGGCGACGATGCGCAGTCACCCGCGCGGGCTGCGGTGATGGTGGTGGTGGTGGGGTAGTGGACCTGCGCCGCCGACACCGCCGTCGACGCCGCCTCTTTCTCCCCGCAGGTGGTGGTGGGGCGCCCTCCACGGCGGCAACCCTCATAGCCACAGTTGACGGCGGAGGCGTGGCCCGAGTAGCCCTGCGAGCAACCTCCAAGTATGACAGTCGCGAGGCAGGAGCGCTCTCATCGTCGAGACGCCTGCACCTGGGTCATCGTCCGCTCAACGCTTGGCCTTCGGGCGCCCCACTGAGGTACCGCCAGGAAGGAAGAGGGCAGCGTGGGGAGAGGGACGACATCCTCAAGGGTGGTGCGGCCGGCGGCTGCAGAGTTGTCGGTGATAGCTTTGGTGCGCATCCCACGTTGACGGTGGTGGCCACCGTTGCCGAAATCCCATTGTCAAGATCGTCTTCGTCGTCGTCGTCGAAGACGTCCTCGACTATAACCTCATCCTCAGGCAGCAACTTCTTCGCCCCAGGTTCGCTTCCCACCTCTGTGTGCAGGGGAAGGACGGCGAAGGAAGGGGCGCACACGACGGCCACCTTGGTGGCGGCATCAGGCGGTGTTGCAGCTGCCGCACACGCCGCAACGGCCACCATCTCTCCAAGCGACGATGACGAGCTCGCTGCAGCACCCGCCGCGATGGCCACCGACTCCGCATCGTCCTCCGTCCCGGCCGGGCGCTCACCGACGGCGGGCAGCGGCGGCGCCCCCTTCCACGCGCGCAGACGGGGCTGGGGAGGCGAGAAGACGAGCAACTCGTCCTTCCGGCAGGGGGTCCGGCGAGACCCCGCTGGCGGCGGTGGCGTAGGTTGGAGCGTGGAGGACAACGCCGTCCGCGTAGGTAGTGCACCGGGGGCAGCCCCTGCTTGGTCGTAGGGGCCTACTCCAAGCTCACCCGCCAGCAGCCACATGCCTGCGAGGCAGGGGACTGCAGCGAAGGTGGAGGAGCCCACCGGCACCAGGCCAGAGCCCGCTGCTTCCAAGGACAGATCTCCCGAAGCAGGGGCGGAGACACATCCACACCACCATGGATCGATAGATCAAGTGATAAAGATGACGGATGTGTGGTTGAGATGAGGTGAAGTGGGGTGGAAGAGCTGGGCTGGGCGGCGGTGGCGGCGCCGCCGCCGCTATCGCCAGGAGGTGGGTCGGGGGGGTGGGGGGTCGAGGGGTATGCAGGGCATCTTTTCGTTGTCTTTCCTTTTGTGAGTGAGGGCAGTATAGAATATAAATGGATAATGTTCATGCATTGCTGTCTGTTTCGTTCATGTTATACAACGCAACTGACAAATGCTACTTCTTTGTCGATCCTTGTGGAGTTGTGGTCTTTGTGACAAAAATGCTCTGCTTAATTATTGGTTGGCTCTTGACCCCTTGCTAGTGTTTGTTGCTCAAAAGACAGAGTCGCATTCGCATTAGTGCAACTACACTAGTAACAAGTCAGTGAAGCCTGACAGTGACACGGTGATGGTGCCCTCAGTTTCCGGATTAGCCGTTGCACGCAGCACCTTTTGAAACGAGCCTTCTTGAAGCTGAAACAAATGTCTACGACGTCGCAATCACTCACGCGTATGGTGGACAAACGTTGGATTTCACTGACAACTAGTAATCTAGCATGTTGGTTAGGTTAGGTTACTCTACTCTCTGCTCGGTTCAAACTGCTAATCCTATTTTACCCGCTCAAATCATGGACATGTTTTTCAAACCATGGCATAAAAGGTGCGTGGACAATTGGACAGCCGGACGGATAGATACGGCTGCACTTGTTGTGAGTCATCTTACGTCAACGTGCCACTTATCTCCTATAGTACTGTACTGTACTCATATGAACGAAGGTGTACTCGTCCCTTTTCAGATCGAGTTCAGTATTCAGAGTTTGACACCACTTAACGATCGAGGCGAGGACGCCAATAAACAAGCAAACCCATGCCGGCTGCCTGGTATAACTTCGAGCGCCGTTGCTACAGCTACAGGGTCGAATGTGCAAACTGGCTGGCGCGAATGTGCAAAGTGGAATTCAAGGCCTATCTCTCCAAGCTCGAATTTCGAAATTTGAGCAAGGCAATTCGTGAGTATAGACGATTTAGTGCGCGTAGATGAATCGTTTTCACAAGATTCTTATGCAGTATGGCCTTTCAGGCTTCACCGCTTCAGTATCGATCATTCAAACTGTTGTTCAAACGTAGCATGCAGGAGCGTGGACCATAATACGAGTCACAAGAACTCACCGCGCCCTTGTATGGAGATGCATGACTGCTTGCACGATGCAACTCATGAACCTCATTCATCGAGAGGTAGGGAAAAAAAACTGAAATCGACAAATAGTATTGGAGTGGAAATGGAAGTAGCTCCTGTCAATAACACACGCTGGCATATGTATACTCATGATGTGTTAGGTACGTATGTGATTGAGTAATGACTCTACCAAATTTATATCCCTAACTTTTTTTAAGAAAAACTTCAAACGAACTTAGTTAGGTTTCTTGTAGTGGAACTCATATTTTAGTGGATTTATTTTAGGATTTAATGGCATTATACTTTTAGCGGCAAATGATGTTTTCATTGATAACGAGACGTCTGTGATGACTTCATCAATCTTAAGATGTGTTGGCAGAGTATTTCGAATTGAAGATGCTCATAGAGGTAGACAGAGTTTTATATACATGTGTTTAAAGGAGTGTGTGTATGTTTTGAGCGTCTACGTCGTAATTTGCAAAAGAAAAAAGGTTTAGACCTTTCATCAATCATGACTAAGTTAACCAACCAGTTTATTACTCCCCGTGCCAATGCATTGTTTTTTGTTACTATATCGCAACATGTAAAAACAGTAACATAGAATCGATCACATCTCTCGTGTCGAATTGTTTGACACCAAATTGTTGCTCACTCTACGCTAACTCTGTTGGTGGCGCCGGGTGGCGGCAAATGTCATCTTTGTGCACAACTCTCTCTCTCTCTCTCTCTCTCTCTCTCTCTCTCTCTCTCTCTCTCGTTTCGACCTGCACTTGCTGCCACCACTCTTTCGCACAAGAGATCCGAGTTAGGAGTCAACCCTAGCAAGTAGCGAGTAGCCTTCCCCCGAATACCATGACACTTCACTATGCACCTAATGAAAGAACGCTTGGTACCCGTGTTAATAAGAAATCGTGAGGTAAAAATATCAAAGAGAATCGTGAATGTGTATCTTGTAGGACCATTCCGCAAAGAAAAATTCTCTATCCGTCTATAGATAAATCAATTTTTAAATTTGATTAAAGTCATAGAACATGTACAGCAAAAAATATTTGTGACATCAATTTAGTACTATTTGACACACCATGAAATGTAATTCCATGATTTACTTATATGGTATAATAAACATTGTTGTTTTTCACTATAAAACTAGTCTCAACATAGTTTGACTTAGGATGATTTTAGGAGTTGATTTGTTTTTTACTTGAGGAAGTACAAAACTAACATACTATGCTTTGTAGCCACTTGAGTTGAGAGACTATATATAATATAATAATATACTAATAAAGTAATATAAGAGATGACTATAATTTGGATCAATACGAATACTGCCTCCATCTAGAAAAGGAGGTGAGTGTCTAGCTCTATCCCTAATTAAGTTTTTAACATTTAATCAGATTTATATTAAAAACATAAATATCTATATTCTATAACACAAAATAGATGTAGCTAGTGTGAATGTACAATAATACATCTAATGAAGAATTTATTCACACTTATTTGGTAGCAGCAAAATTTGGAATAAAAAAATATGTTATTTTGTAATAAAACATTAGGTTCATAAATATCGCTATTTTTAGAATAAACTCAAAACAATTTGACTCAATAACATGCTAGAACTGTAGCACCATTTTTTCGGAACGATGGGTACTACTTTTTTTAAAATTTCGACATTTCCCGAGCAGTTTTTCTCCTACTTTGCGGCATGTGTTCCAGTAACGACATTAGGCTCATAAATATCGCTATTTTTAGAATAAGTTCAAAACAATTTGACTTTTTTTTGACAAGGAAACATGACTTGATAACATGCCAGAACTGTAGGAGCACTATTTTTTCGGGGCGATGGGTACTACTAATATTTTTGGATTTTAAAATTCAAAGGTTTTGAGATCAGTTTTTCTCGTACTCTGCGGCACGTGTCCCAGTGACGACTGACGAGGAATAATCAATCACTCTTCCAGCCTGTACTCTGCACTCTGCAGCAGTCCAAAAAGTCCAGAACGCCGCCAGGCAGTCCCACGGCTCCGTTCCGTTCCGTTCCGTTCCGTTCAGTGGCAGCAGTTGCAGTTCAGTTCCCGACAGTACTTTCATTCACGCCACCGCCCACCTTTAAAACCCACCACCACCCACCTGCAAAAAATTCCTCACTTCTCATCAGTTCACTTCAGACCCACCGGGGCCGGCAACCCAATCTGCCATCTCCATCACGTCGCGTGCCGTGCGTCACCCCCTCCCTCCGCTGCGTTGGCCGCTACCTCGCCACCGAACCCCCGAGTTCAAAAATTCCTCCATTGGCGCCCAAACCCCAAACCCTAGCCTCGCCGCGGCCTGCCCCCTGCGGCCGGCCGGGCTCGTCGCGCGCGGCGGGGGGCACGTAGACGGAACATGCGGTGGTGGCCCGAGCCATGGCGACCGGGCCCGATCTGAGCTCCTCCTCCTCCTCCGGCGCCGCCGCGGCCGCGGCCGTACGACCGGACGCCGCGCCGGCAGCCGCCGCCGCCGCCAGGAAGGACCGCCACATCGTCAGTTGGAGCGCCGAGGTGCGTCAAACTCCCCTTTCGTTTTTAGCGTGTTTCTGTGCTCCGCAAGTCGCTCAATTCTGCGCCGCCTGCCTTTTTCTCCCCCGATTTTTGGTGCCTCGTGTTTGGGATTGGACCCTTGTATGTACGTGGTAATTATTACGCTTCTTTTTGCCTGAGGAGAGAAGGCGACTTTTTCGCTTTGGGGGGCTAATCCGTGTAGTAGAAAGGAATTTCCTCTTTGGATACGGGATTCCGTACCTAATTTTGACTGTTCATTCAAAATTATCCGGTTCCTGATTACCAGTGCGTATAGTCAGTCTGAATCCTACTTAACTTTCTATCAACTTGTGAAAACGTGTTTTGAATTTTGCGAATTTGTTCTCCTCTGATCCTCTTGGGGCTACTGCCTTGGGCTGTGCGTCTGCGGTTTTTCCTCTACGATTGAATTCTTTCTGATGGCTACACCTTCCTCCCTACAGGAGGACGCCGTGCTTCGTGCTCAAATTGCGCTTCATGGCACTGATAAGTACGTATTCAGTCTTCTCTGCAGACTCAAACCGCGCCTTTTCGTTGCTCTGTTTTAAACTTTTGTTAATCACTGCGATTTACTTTCCTTTTGGTAGCTGGACCATCATAGCGGCACAATTCAAGGACAAGACGGCCAGACAGTGCAGGAGAAGGTGTGCGCCACTTTCTTCTAATACAGGAAACATTGGTTAGGATTGTTGCGTTCATAACTTTGTTTGGATGTTTGTTTGATTCCATTTCTTTTGTTTGCTTGTTGATGCAGATGGTACAATTATTTGAACTCAGAGTGCAAGAAAGGTGGGTGGTCCAGGGAAGAGGATATGCTTTTGTGTGAGGTGAGATCTTGATGTCTTCTAACCACAGCTTAATTTCTAGATCTGGGCTGTGAATTTGCTTGAAACTAGACACTGTTGCATCAAATGCTTGTGGCTTTCCGATTTCCATAGAATTTAGATGCTAGGCTTTTCTGTTTTTACTTCTTTAGCGACCTTTGGCAGTTGAACACAAATGATTGTGACTGGATTTCAGAAAAAAAAAATATAGGATGGACCGCTGAGCCTATCCTATTTTTCATTATTGCAGGTTAATAATAGGTTTGTCTTGTGCTTTACCAGGACACATGACTAACATGCTCTTTAATAGATTAGGGAGCCTAGAAACTAGAAAGGATCATGGTGTATCTTGAGATTGTGTATTATATCATGATTTGTGTGGTATCACTTCTAATCCTTTAGTTTGTCTCCACTTGTATTTTGGTTAGTGGTGGTGCATGGGAATTAGAAACCTCCTGTACAGTTTGTTTTGCCATTATCTTCAAAATTGTCTGTTCTTGCTGTAGAGCTTCTAAACTGTCCAACTGTATATTCTTATCAGCTTGTCCCTGTTATGCAGGCTCAAAAAGTTCTTGGAAACAAGTGGACTGAAATTGCAAAAGTTGTCTCGGGAAGGTGTGTTTTTCTTAATGGATTGCTATTTTTTGAAAGGTGAAAAATGATAAAAATAAGATTTTGTGAACTAAGGTTTATGGCTTATGTATTCTTGGGTTTGGCTACAACAGAACTGACAATGCAGTGAAGAATCGCTTTTCTACTCTGTGCAAAAGGAGGGCCAAGGATGAGGAGCTATACCAAGAAAATGGTGTGCCATGTTCCAATGCAAATGCAAAGAGGGTTCTCACTGAAACAGGATGCCCGACACCAGGCGGAGCTGGCTCCTTGCTACATATTAAGCAGATAAGGTACATAAAATACAAGCTGAACTTGTTACATTTTCTAACTGATAAGAATCTTAATGTCTACATATTGTTTGACCTTCCTTTTTTTTACTGATTCTGCTATAAGGTCTTCCAGTTCTGACTTCAAGGAGAACCTTGTACCAAATATGAGATTATTTGAACAAGAAAAGAGCACACAAGAGGCCAGGCAACCTCTTGCTACCATTTCTTCAAACAACCAAGATAATGTGAATACAGTTAAATCCCAAAACTGTGAGTCCATTATCCTTGATTCTGAACATTTTATTTTACTTGTATGTCTTGTGTCACTGATTGAATCATTTCGGTGCTGATAATTTCAGGTGTGAAGTGTGAGGGTAATTTTCTGAACAAGGATGACCCCAAAGTTGCTACTTTATTGCAGCAAGCTGACTTGCTTTGCTCCCTTGCAACAAAAATCAAAAGTGACAATACAAGTCAAAGCATGGATGAAGCATGGCAGGTATGTATGGCTGCGCCAACTTCCTGTTACGAAGTTCTCAGCTTAAAACTCTTGATGCCTTATTGATAGGTAACTGTTTTTATCCCTGACATTTTCAGCAACTGCAAGATCATTTACTGAAAAAGGAGCAGAATGAAGTGCCAGAGAATAGTGAGTCTGAAATAGGTTCACTCCTAGAGGAGCTTGATGATTTAATTGTAGACCCCTATGAGAGTAAAGATGAAGATGAACAAAAGTCAAGGTAATTTGTGAATAAACACTCATTTTTTTGGTCAAATATGTCACTTCAGCTGTTGACCCATCATTTTTTTCCAATGCAAAGTGAGCACATTGGACAAACCAATGTGGACAATGATCACTGTAACGGTTCTTCACAAACTAGCGTAGAAGTAACATCAAATATGGCCCCAGAGGAAACGATGCAAGATTGCCCAGTAGATAACTGCAAAGATGATAGTAGTCTTTGTGGAAACCTGCTTTCTGGAAGTACGGAACCTTGCCCAGGTAATTTATGCCATCAATCGCAACTTAGGTACATTCTTATCTACATCAAAGAAAGGCTATCTGAAATTGTTGATGATAAAACAGGTGCAAAGATAACAGCATGTGCAAATTTGAGCGAGGACAAGGTTGCTGAAGATAGCATGCTTCAACATGTAGAATCTACATCTCCTGTTATAACAGATATTGATGATTTAATCATAGACCCGTATGAGAGTGAAGAGGAAGATGAAGAAAATTCAGGGTAAATGATGGAAAGTTCTCATCCTTTTATTCATAATATTGCTTCAGATGTTGATGCATTGTTATTCCAATTAACAGGGAGCAGAATGGACAGATTGATGTTCATGATGAGCAGAATGCACAGATTGATGTTCACGATGAGCAGTGTTTTGGTTCTTCGCAAACTATCATGGAAGTGATATCAGACATGGCCCCTGATGAAGTAATGATAACTTGCCCAGCAGATAACTGCGAAGAACATAATAACATTTGCCAAAATGTGTTTTCTGGAAGTATGGAACCTTGTCCAGGTAACCTACACCTTTTCCGCATTACTTATCTATATTCTACTTCATCCACATCAGAGAAAAAATATTGAAATTCTTGAGGCTCAAACAGGTGCAGAAAGACCAGCATCTGAAAATTTGAGTGAGCTTGCTGAAGATAGTAGACTTCAATGTATGGAGTTTGCATCTCCTGTTCTGACAAATTTTGAGAGTAAAGACTCTGGAGAAATACCAGCACAAACACCAGCACCGCAAAATCTTAATGAATTCACCTCCCCAGCTCACATAGTTCTCCGAGATATACCAGGTGCAGAAAACTTTGCATCCCCAAGTTTTGCTGTGGTTGCAAAAGATAGTAAGCCTCCATCTTTGGAATTCACGTCCCCTGCTCATACAGTTGCAACATTCCAACCGTATGCAGACGACATGCCTACCCCAAAATTCACTGCTAGTGTAAGCTTTCTTTTCCATGACCTGTGCCTGAAATTCGTATTTGGAAATATTGTTGTACCTGAAGTATGTTGTTAAAGCTGCTCACATTTGTATTTTTCAATCTTTTCAGGAGAGGAATTTTCTGCTGTCTGTGATAGAGCTGACCTCACCAGGGTCAAGGCCTGAAACTTCTCAGCAGCCATCTTGCAAAAGGGCTCTTCTTAATAGCCTTTGAAATGGGTTTCCATAAATCCCAATACCAAGCCTGCTATGCCCCTCAGCATAATTTGGCTACTTCTATATGCATGAAGTGTGCCTACCTTCAAGGGTTTCATAGTTTGTTTTGTTTTCTTGTGTATATAATGATGCATTGGTGTGGTTGTATTAGCATACGGGAATGAAAGGGTGGTGGTGTAAGTGTTTACAGCTTGTATTCAAAATATAGAATAAGTAATATTCTTTGTGTAATTAACTCTTGTAATTCTTCTCTTGGGTGCGAGTTATCAGAGTGATGTGTAGTTGATGTAATGGCTTTCCTTTGTTGAGCTTTTGAGATGGAAAAACCTGACATACAGGGTATGGCTGTATGGGAATTTGATATTCAGTTGATAGACTGCGTTCTCTGCAGCTAATCAGGGACTAAGTTTGCTGTCCATTTTCAGAATGAAACTAATGTATTTCCCAGGCCTCCAGAATCAGATAGGTTTATCTTGTCATGTGCCTTGTCAACAAAGACCACAGTAATATAATCTGACGAACTGTCTATCATATCATACTGACAGAGTGACGGCAATAATAGTTACTGCTAAAATTAACTCTAGTGGGTCAAAACACCTCAGCAAATAGCCCAACTAATGAAAATTGAGAAGTTATTAGCTGGCTCTTACTCCCTCCGTTTTAAATTATAAGTCACTTTGACTTTTTTAGTTCACTCACTTTGCACTTTATTATGTATCTATGTTCAGATACATAGCAAAGTGAGTGAACCAAAAAAGTTAATATAACTTATAATTTAGAACGGATAGAGTACTAGCCAAGTACTAGTAACTATTAGTTGCAAAGTTTAAAAGGACTCGGCTAATAGTCCTGCTAGTTAGTCGTAGTTGACTTCCTTCAGCCATCAGCTAACAATTAACAGGCTTTTCAAAATTGACGGGTACCTTGTTCAAGGAAATGTAACCAGATCGGCCGGGATCAAGATGAACAGGGAATTCAGTAGTATTACACATTCCTACTACATTACGTGTTACCATATTCAAGCCCAAGTGGCGACTCTCGATTTGGACTGTTCTGTTTTTAGCCCATGTAAGATGAAGTGCAGGCCGAAGTGTCCAAGTAACTGCCAAGCCCAAGTAAAAGGAATCCAAGGAGGAGCCACGTGTACTTGACCTGGCCTGCCTCGCTCTCCTTCGTATCCAAACCCACCTCTCGCTTCATCTTCACTTCCCGCCCGGCCGAAGCGAAAAAGCAGCCGCCACCAATGGCTGCGTGACCTTGCGGGCGAGAGCGGCGGAAAGTAGGGAGGACTGCGGAAGCCTGCCAGAAGCTGCCGCCGATGCAAGGTGAGCGTCGGCCTCGCATCGCCGTCTCAGTCCCTATCATCATGATCTAATGTTTGACTTTTTTATGTGCCTTTTCATTTATTTATTTATTTTTATTATTGCTAATAAAATTTCTGGAGCTAGTTCAATCAATGTGCTCTTACCGAGGTTTTCCTGTGGGCGGATTCTGTCCATTTTTGGTTGTTCTGTTTTCGATCCGTTCCTGATTTGTTCCTGGACTCATTTGAATCCTTTACATTATCAGATCTTGATCTGCCAGTTTGTGCTGCACTGTTCAAGGATTTGGACTTCAGGAACTGCTAGCTCGTGCTGCAGTCTTCGGAGGATCCGGTTTCGTAGTCCACGTACAAACTCTCGAGCCCACGCACTTTTCAAGATTTTATGATTTTTATGAAATTTTTTCGAATCCCTCGAGCCCCGCGAAAGGAATTTGCTCTTGGAACGCAACCGCGGATTCATCGTGAGTCGTCCGCAACTTTGGCCGCGTGGGCGTTTTCGCCTTTTCGGGGAGGGTTTTTTCCTTTCCGATTCGGAGTCCCGAAATTTCGAAGCAGTCCATTTTTCTTCCAAATTTCGACCCGCATCTGCGAATCTCTCGCTTTCCCCAATCTCGGCCCCCTCTCCTTCTCCAGGCGTTAACCCTTTGCGGTGGCGATTTGGTGCGCAGCTCCGCGTGAGAGCTACGGGCT
>CM041631.1:5290225-5320374 GCA_023333625.1 Bothriochloa decipiens
TTGGTGCGCAGCTCCGCGTGAGAGCTACGGGCTCGCGGCGATGGACTTCGAGTACGTCCCCGCGTCCCCCGGCGGCAGCAGCAGCAGGTGGGCGGGCGAGTCGGCGGCGCGGCGGCGGCAGCGCCGGCTCTCTTCGCCGTCGCTGAGGACCTACCTCACGCCGGCCTTCGACGCCGTGGCCGGCGGGGAGGGCGGCGGCGTGTTCGGGTACTCTTCGTCGTCGTCTTCCGGCGGCCTCGAGCTCGGGTTCGACGCCTCGCTCCTCCGCTACCGCCGCTCCTGCTTCGCCGCGTCCGCGGACCTGGACAGCCGCGTCCTCCTCTACTCCCCGCAGTCGGTGCCACACCCGCCGCCTCCGCAGATGAGGGCGGCGTACCTGGCACCGGATGATGGGGTTTGGGCACCTGGCGTCACCCACTACGGCTCCAAACATGAGGTAGTAATTGTGCTGCTCTCCAGATCTAGTTCCATTGATGATTTGGGGTCTGATTAGTCACTAGCTGAAGGGTAGTAATGATTTTTGATTGGCCCTAGTGGTTGGATTATAGGTAAGATTAGTTTGGTTAATGCCATGGTTGCATGATTCCTATGCTTCCTGCTTCAATTATAGTGTGGAATGTAGTTTAACTGAGTACTTGTAGTTAAGGGTTGCGCAAAATGGTTTTACCCCAAGGCATGTATTTCATCAAGCCAACTTATGTACATGTGGACCACATTTTCTTATGCAATATCTCAGACAATTTGCTTTTGCACAGACAGTAGCTTTTTCTGTGGTTACCTTAATTTACTTTCAGAGTTGGAATGGTACCAATCCAAAAATCCCACCTTAATTCTACTTCTAGATATACAGATCGATAATTTATTAAGCTACAATGAGAATTAGTTCATTATCATTTACTAACGACTCCGGATTTTAGGGAATGTGTCACAGTGAACATTGTTTAATTTTAGTGTGACGTACTCTTGTGAATGGTTATGGGCTTGCCTTAATTGAGCTTCTGAAAGTACATTGTTTGTCATTCTTTCTAGTGAAAGAGAAGTTTATGGTGTTATTCGCTTCAGAAAAGGACAGCGTTTAGGATCTGTTTCGGTTATTAGTAGTCCTATTGTTTCCGTAGAGGAAGCCAAATCCCCATATTGCTGCTATCCACCATTTTACAACACTGGAGATTCCTTTACAGTTCAGACATACATGAATTATGTGTATTCTTGCCATTTAAATTACTTTGTAGACTAGTTAATCCAGTTCTGGTGTTAAAGCTCAAGTGTACATTTCTTCTATCATTTCCTTATCAGGCCATTTATGTTAGAGGTGCATTACCAGACAAATAGGTCCGTTACTGCCTGCGTTAATTGGAAGATGCTTGCTTGGGCGCTTTCAGGCGGTTAGTGCCTTGCTGGTTTTCCGTGCTCTGATGGACAATGCCTCATCTAGCTTTTGCTGTGGCATCGCTGCTTAAGGGCATGTACAACAACGATGCTTGCTTGGGCGCTTGCAGGCGGTTACTGCCTTGCTGGTTTTCCGTTCCCTGGTGGACAATGCCTCAACTCAACTAGCTTTTGGTGTGGCATCGCTGTTTAAGGGCATGTACACTGCCGATGCTTGCTTGGGTTCTTGCAGGCAACTGCATTACTGGTTTCTGTGCCCTGGTGGATGACACCTCAACGAGCTCTTGCTGTGGCATCACTGCTTTTGCTCAAGGACCGATGCCTGAGGTCCTTTTTCAGCAAGACAACTAACAGTATCAGCTTGAAAAAATTAGAGATTTGGTGTGAAAATTTAGTTGTTCGATCCTAAAAATTAGGACTCAGTAGGCGCTTAATTTTGCTCAAAATAGTGTAGGCGCTTAATTGTTCTGTCTTTAAACGTCTATTTAAACATCCTTGCATTGTGCATGCCCTAAGTATGCAGGTTGCAATACAAAGAGAGAGTATGTGGACTAGGCATTTTATAAGGCCCAGTATCAGCATTTGAACATGCCTTGATGTGCTGAGATTTTTTTTTCATTCTTTTAGCTGACCTGTCTGTCTTATCCAAGGGTTAGCATGTTTTTTCAGAATAATACATCATTGTCAATCAAAGCCACCATAGATAATGCACAGTATAGTTCATTAGCATCATTCTTTTGCCCAATTCCACTAAGTTGAATTTATACTAACATACTTTCACTTTTTTTTATATTATGTTGCATAGGCTGGCCAGTTTACTAGCGCACCAGGTTTTCAGGATTCAGAAAACCGCATTTCTTTCGTCTCCACACTGCAGACAAGTAGCAATCTTCCTACTGCAGTTCTCGGTGCCTCCGCCTCCTCCAAGCTTCCTGCTGAACTCCAGTTGCCAGAGGGCAGTGTTGTAGAGGGAAGTGTTGTAGCAAACAATGCAGAGCTCCCACCGCCAGGACCAGAAGCTACGCCTTCAGCTGTCAAGCCATCTGCAGATCTAGAACCAGAACCAGCTGTGTTGGGCGATGAAATCACTGAAGCTCTCTACGTTAACAGTGGTCGTCGCAGGCTCCCCATTTTCAGGGATATCTGTCCAGAATGAGTATGATCCTCAGCATTCTCAGTGTCGCTGATGGATGCATTTCAGCTCTAGTTGTATATTCTGTTTATCTATCTTGTACCCATAGTCTTGGTAGCAATTACTCTGGAGGGTAATTTCTAGTTTCTTAAAGGAGAATCTCTCTTCTATTGATCTCTTCATTAAGCAGAAAGCTATGATATACATTACTTGAGGAAGCCGGCAATTGACCTGTTTTGCTTGCTGTTAGTTGGAGGTGAAGCTTGGCATATATATATATATATATATATGAATTATTTAGGCTTGTAACTGAGTTGCAGAGTTTCCATACTGATTCGATGGCTGCATCGCATCATGCGCATACTAGCATGTGAAGTGAAAAGACGTGCACACAAGGCCATAAAGCATGCCGAAACTGGATATCATGAATTCAGGATATGTGAGTCAGCTTACTGAACGAGGGATGACAGATGTACTAGTTGTTGGCGTTGTGAAAAACGGGTCTATATGCCCAATCGTGAAAAAAAAATTTGCTAGCGTTGCTAGCGTAAATAAACATTGCAGCAATTGATTTCTGCCAGCTAACAATATACACGCAATCTGTGGTATCAGAATAGTCAAAGTTGATCCCCTGTGGAATGATAAAAAAACTGAACCATGTTAATACAAATGTTACGGTTGAAATCTACTATTACTTTCCATTTATTAAGAAACATGACCTCCCGATGCTTTTCTTGGGTGCTTGCATGCGGTTACTGGTTTTCCATGAGTTTTCAAAATATGTAAACAAAAATAATGACATGGTAAAGAAATTATAAACGAGAGGAAAGATATGTTTCATTGGGATAAAATTAGATGTACAGTGTTTCCAAAACTACATAAAAATGTTCAAAATGTCACTGGGGGGTCAGAGTGTTTCATTTCATCTAACTATGTCCAATCCTATGCTTTGTAATACATAAATGCTACATGTAACCTTAAAACTCTGAAATAAATTGTGCACTATGAAACACTATTTCATTCAGCAACCCCGATCACGAAACTTGACAATAACAATGGTCTATGCATCGACGCAAGAGGTCCATTTTAACAGTTGTGGCTTTGAAAGGTATAATTTTGGTTTAAAAATTTAGTCAGTACCATTGGAAAATTATGACTATTCTCAGTGCAATAGTTTCAACTTGTATTAAATAACACACCACATAGGCAAAATTGGTGACATAACATGAAAATTTATGAACGGAGGAAAGAGTTTGGTTTTATTGGGAATAGAACATGGTGTACACAGTTATCAATGACTATGAAACCAGAATGAAACTCCACATAGAGCAATTTGTTTTATCTTCAAGTCTTTTACTCTTAGCATCGTGAAAAGTTAAATGCTTTTGGCTAGCACATGTGAAACCGTGAGATATGAATATGCATTGAGAGATGCTTCATTCATCAAACTGAACATTTAAAGAAGAGGCACTTTTGGAAACAAACACTCCACTAGAACAATTGAAGATGAAGTGGCACTTTTGAAAGCCGCATAACAAAATACTGTACTACTGAAAATAGGCTTATGGTGAAAGTTTAATATTAAACAGTCTTGCACTGAACATGTCATCAGGCCTTGTTTAGTTTCCTTTCAAGTTTTAATTTTTCACTCTCTCCATCATATCAATCTAGAGACACATGCATAGAACAGTAAATGTAGATAAAAAATAATTAATTATATAATTTGATTATAAATCACGAGACGAATCTTTTGAGCCTAGTTAGTCCATGATTAGACAATATTTATCAAATATAAACGAAAATACTACAATGCCTAGAATTCTAACATTTTGAATTTTGCAGGTAGCTAAACAAGCCCTAAGTTTGTAAATTGCAACACGAACACTGTGTCTATGTGGAGCTTATTTTGATTCAAGCACTATGTGGACTTGGCATTCTATATGCCCAAGTACCGACATTTAAACAGACCCTGGTCAGTTTCTAAAAAAAAAAAGACCTTGGTTAGAATCTTCGAATTACCGTCAGTCAAAGCAACCAAACATATGGTTCACTAGCATCATTCTTTTGTCCAAAATTCCCCACTTTCTCCATGGCGCCGCCGCCCTGCCGGTGAGCCGCGCCGGCGGCCACCCCGGCCTCGGAGGCCTCCATGCCTCCGCTCCCGTCCTCTCCTCATCGCTTCTGTGCATCCTGCTAACCACCCCGCGCACCACGGAGCTCGACATCGCCCTACCCCTGTCCATGCGCCGACCCGCGCCACCGTATCCTCCGCCGGGTGGTCCTCCTCGGCCAGTCTTGCCGCCCTTCATCGACTTCCGCCGGTTCAGATTATCTCCTGCGCGTGTGGACGGCGCCTCGGAGGACGTGGGGGCCACGGCCACCTTCGACCTGGGGTGGACGCCGCCGCGAGGGGGCTCCAAGATGCAGTTCCGGGGGCTCGCCATCGCGGGCTGCCACCGTTGCTGGGGCCGCGACCGCTCCCGTTGCACCCTCTTCCTGGCAGCCCCACCGTGAGCCCTCGTCCCAATTGCCGGTCGGCCACGCCTCATCAGCCGTCGTTGCCAAGGTCGCGGGCGGCCGCTCTTCAGCCAGCTCCAGTTCCGGGTACTTCTCGCCGCGGGACGACGTCTCCACCAGCTCTCTCCAGTCTCCAAGCATGTCCTCGCCCTCTGGGTGCTCTCCCCAGCAGCCTGGGCTGGACACTTGTGTGGCTGATGCTGGTGGGGCAGATGCAGTTGTCGGCGCTTCTTCGGGTTACCCATATGCTGCCCTTCCGTCCTCGTTGCCGGAGGAGGAAGAGCCTCCGTCGCCTGAACATCAAATGGAAGTTGCATTGCCGGAGGTGGTGCGTATTCGCGTATTCAAGAGGAATTTGCACTTCAAATGGTAGTTGCAAAGTTCATGGTGTGGTATTTTGATGCACATAAGAAGAGAATGCCTCCACCGATGATCTAAAGTCCATAACGCCTGCACTTAAAATGGAAGTTGCAATCGATGTTTTGTTTCGTCTTGATTTGGCACGTAAGAAGAGAGTACTCTCCGCCAGTGAGCTTGATCTGATCATTCGTCTGAAGTCCTATCTTGAGGCGGAGGAGGAGGAGGAGGAGGAGGAGGAGGAGGAGGAGGTGTCTAAGGGCGCGGCCAGGGGAGGCGAGATGCAAGCGGTGCACCCTAAGCTGCACCGTTGCTCGGAGGTTCCGCTTTGGGACTTCGATCCTATGCTGGTTGAGGTGGAGGCATGTCTGACCAAGAGGCCAGAGAAGGAGGAGGAGGAGCACCGTTGCTCAGAGGTTCCACTTTGAGACTTCTATCCCATGTTGGTGGAGGTGGAGGCATGTCTTTCCAAGAGGCCACAGGAGGAGGAGGAGCACTGTTGCTCGGAGGTTCTGCTTTGGGACTTCGATCCCATGCTAGTCGAGGTGGAGGCATATCTGACCAAGAGGCTGTAGAGGGGGGGGGGAGGAGGAGGAGTTCTTATCACTTTCAAGTATAAAGGAAGTTGCATTGAAGATTATGTTTCGTCTTGATTTGGCACGTGAGATGAGAGTACTCTCCGTCGATGAGCTTGATCTTTATGATGATATGAAGTCCCTATTGCCCCAAATTGAAGCAGATATTGGAGAGGATAATGCTGATGGGGTGGATGCTATCGAGGAGGAGGAGGCAAAGGAGGATAATGTCGATGGGGCGGATGGTGTTGAGGAGGAAGAGGAGGAGGAGCCCTTGTTGCCTGCGCTTCAAAAGGAAGTTGCACTTCAAATGGCAGTTGCAAAGTTTGTGGTATTTTATTTCGATGCACATGAGAAGAGAATGCTCTCCACCTATGAGGTGAAGTCCATATCGCCTGCACTTATACTGGAAGTTGCAATCGATGTTTTGTTTCAACTTGATTTGGCACGCAAGAAGAGAATATTGTCCTCCAGTGAGCTTGATCTGATCATTCATCTAAAGTCCCAATTGCCCTGTCTTTAGGCAGAGATTGGAGAAGTTAATTCCCATGGGGAGGATGTTGAGGAGGCGGATGTTGAGGTGGTGGAGGAGGAGGAGCCCTTATCGCCTTCACGTATGATGCAAGCTGCATTGAAGATTATATTTCGTCTTGATTTGGCACGCGAGATGAGAATACTCTCCGTCAATGGGCTTGATCTTTATGATGATATGAAGTCCCTATTGCCCCTTCTTGAGGCGGAGATTGGAGAGGATAATGCTGATGGGTTGGATGTTGTCGAGGAGGAGAAAGCGAAGGAGGAGGTGGATAATGCCGATGAGGTGGATGCTATTGAGGAGGAGGAGGAAGAGGAGGAGGAGCCTTTGTTGCCTGCACTTCGAAAGGAAGTTGCAATTGAGATTTTGTTTCAATTCGATTTGGCACGCAAGAAGAGAACACTCTCTGCCGGTGAGCTTTATCTGATCAGTTTTGTAAAGTCCCAATTGGCCCGTCTTGAGGCAGAGATTGGAGAAGTTAATGAGGAGGAGGAGGAGGAGGAGGAGGAGGAGCCCTTGTCGCCTGCACTTGAAATGGAAGCTGCATTGAAGATGATGTTTCGTCTTGATTTGGCACGCGAGATGAGAACACTCTCTGCTGATGAGCTTGATCTTTATGATGATATGAAGTCTCTATTGCCCCGTCTTGAGGCGGAGATTAGAGAGGCTGGCACAGCTCCGAGCATCACCTTGGAAGACCCTCCGAGTTGCCAGCTGCATGCGCCATCCATTGTTCCTCTAGCTGGTGCAAATGAGGTGCTGTCGCCTATGGTTCCCAGTGCCTCTACCTTCATCAAGCTTTCTGCTGACCTCCAATTGGCAGAGCACAGCAGTGTTGTAGCAACCAATGCAGAGCTCTCAAGGCCAGGACCAGAATCTACGCCTTCAGTTCTCAAGTCATCTGCAGAGCCAGAACCAGCTGTCGAGGACGATGAAATCACTGAAGCTCTTTACCGGCACAGTGTCCGTCGTCACAGGCTTCAAATTTTCAGGGATATCTGCCCAGAATGAACGAGTGTCAGCCGGTCGCTGATGGATGCATTTGATTATTCTCGGGGTCATTTTTTGTTTTCTAGTTCCATAGGACAGAATATAATCTCTCTTGTCATGATCTCTTCCTGAAGCGAGAAAGCTATGATATACTACTTGAGTAAGCCGGCGGTTGACCCGTTTTTGCCTGCCGTCGGTTGAAGGTGAACCTTCTTTGGGTTATGAGTTTCTCAAGTTTTTTGCCCCCAGTTTTACTAAAGAGTTTATCAAGCCGTGCGAGTTTGGCATGGTATCTCGTCAATGAGCAGTATTTCATGGTTACACCGTACACTGGACATTTCATCTGCATCTCTGCACTCTGCATGCCATGGTACAGCACTGGCTCAGTGAATTTGCAAACATGGACATTTCATCTGCATCTGTGCATTCTGCATGCCATGGTACAGCACTGGCTCACTGAATTGCAAGCATGGCACTGGCTCACTGAATTGCAAGCATGGACATTTCATCTCTGCATTCTGCATGCCATGGTACAGTACTGGCTCACTGAATTTGCAAGCATCTATCTGCATCGCAATACGTTTACATCTCATAATCGACCTGGTACAGAGCACGTTCACATCGCAAACTTGCAAAACTTTGTGGACTGACTGGTGATACAGTACGTTATTGACAATTTTACACGCTACAGGCTTAGCTAGACGCTACAGAGTAGACACCACTGAAGCTTTATAGAAGAAGGAAAAAAGGAACACTGAAAAGTTCTGTTCAAAGGTCTCCATCAGGGCGCCGCGCCGACGGCGAGCGCGAGAGCGAGACCTTCCTCTTGACCTTCTCGGTTGTCCTCTCCAGGGTCTCCTCGGTGGCCCTGGCCGCCGACTCCGCCGACTGCTCCACCGTCTCCTTGCCCATCTCCAGCGTCTTCTTGGCCGCCTTCGCCACTGACGCTGGGCTCCGCAGCAGATGGTACCTTGGCACAGACATTCAGCCGTGAGAACACACGTATGTCTTCCGATCCAAACGCGATGGAACACCGCGCGCGGCAGCAAATTTGGTGCGGATCATCTACCACGGCTCGGCGTGCCGGAGGTTGAAGCACGCGAGCTTGGCCCACGCACGGAGCGCGTCCAGCCAGCGCTCGTGCCCGGCGAGGCCGATCGCCAGCTCCACCGGCTCGCGGGGCGGGCCGTGCCCTGGTGTCCCCGGCACCCCCGGCGGCGACAGCAGGAACAACAGCGCCGACGCCGCGACCAGCAGCACGACGACGGAGACGATGGCGACGGCCATGCAGGTCGCCACCGGCCGCGCGGCGTCGTCTCCGCCAGCGCCGACGCGACCCTTGCCCTTCTTGCCGTTCCTGTTGCCGGTCATTGCCGCAGGCTGGAACACTGGAAGTTAATCGGTGGCGATCGAGAGACGTCGCCGTGCGCGGCTGGAACCGGTGGAGCGAACGAAGTTAGGCGCCCTCCAGGACCCATGGCCATGGATGGACTGGCCGGGAGCTTTCTTCGTGCAGGCGGACACGTCCCGCGACACGTGTTGGGTTCAGGAGCCCCGCGGCCGGAGCGTGGTGACGTGCCCGCGCGCGTGTCAATCCACGTAGGCAGCTCGGTAAAAAATAAATAAGTAAAATAAACAAACAGCAGATGCATGTCATGAGTCATGACGAGGTGAGGCGTGGCGGAGGAGTTGATTGCACGCGAGAGCATACGTCGTCGCCGGGCTGTCGAGTGCGTCGTCGCAGGAGGCTGTCGAGGGACCGGCACGGTGGCATGGCAGTGCAGCTGATTCGTGGCGGCCACTGCGTCGCCGACGCACGATCCAACGGGACGACGAGGCCTGACCTACCGCTAACACTCTACCAGACACTGACGACGGATCTTCTCACTCAAAGTACGTAGTACCTGCAAGCTAGTACTCCAACCGAGCTAGATGATCGACCACTGATCTGAACACACTTGGAGACCGACGGTGAATTCGTTCACCAGTCGTGTTTACTCACTCTTGCTGTCCTGCCCTGATGACAGCAGGGAATAATCACCGGCATATTATTCCCCGAAGCTTCGGCCTTGGTTCAGTTCACATGCGACGGCGAGGAACCAAACCTGCTGGCTAGCTAACAACCACGACGGCCTCTGTTGTCTGCTGTCTGCTCTAGTCGACGCTAACCATTGAGCTAATCTGGTTTTATAATGGGTCAGGTTTGTTTACACTCTTGCTAAAGGACAAAGGGGGAAGGTGTCTGTGTGTGTGTTAGTGCCGTGCCGGCGGGGGAGTGGAATGTAGTGCGGTCGACTGATTAGGCTAGCTACCAACAGCCTCGATCGGTGTAGAATACCGAAACGTCACTGTATCTTTAACCAACTCACTCATGGACACTTCGTTTGTCCACTTCAAGGAACATGCATGTAATCTCTCTAATTCAAAATTCAGTGGGACGCCACACGTTAGCTTTGGACTTGCCAATCAAAATCCACTGAATTCAAAGAAGTTTTCATTTGCTGAAAAAAAAGGTATTAGCAGTGCAAAGCAGAGACAAACAGCAACCTGTGATCCCAAGCCAACACGGTAGGAAACCCGCCGGCCGCACTGTCCGACCGTTAGTTCCAAGCCCTCCCGGCTTAAAACGCGCCGATCCAAGAAAAGCACACCCCACACCCCACCCAAACGCAAACACGCACACAGACGCGAAGCACGCACGCGCGCGTTGCCTGCTTCCTTCCCGGCGGCGAGCGGCACCGCGCGCGCGCCATGCCCCACCACTACCATGACGCTGCCGCCGCCGCCGGCGACGAGGCCCCGTCCCCGCGCCCATCGGCGGCCGGCTGCTACGCGTTCCTGACGCGCTCGCACCGCGCGGGCGCGTACCGCCGCCTCGACTCCGCGCCGGCGCTCGAGGCCGAGGCCGAGTCCGCGGTGGCGGAGGTCAGGGTGGAGGTCGGGACGGCGACGACGAAGGGGAGGGCGAAGAGGAGCGTGTTCCACGTGGACCCCGCCGTGCTGGAGGCCGGGCCGGTGCGCCGGCTGCTGGCGGCCGCGGGGAGGCGGGCCCCCGGAGGAGGCGTCGCTGTCGACGTCGACGCCTTGCTGTTCGAGCACCTGCTGTGGCTGGCCACCAAGGCCCGCGACGGCGGGGTCGGCGGTGACGGCAAGGATGACTCCGCCGCTGCCGCTGATAACCTTTCCGAGATCGTCGAGTTCTACTCGCAGGACGACGAGGAGGAGGACCGCGACCACGGGTTAAGCTTCTAATAAATTCCCAGCTAGTGGTTAAGTTAAAAGTAATGTCTCTTGTTTATCCGCGTCAAGTCAATGTCATTTAGCTCTCTGTCTTTCATGCGTACAATGCTATACATGCAGTATATATATAGCATACTCAGGATACTAAGTTCTAATTAAATGTCGTAGTAACAATGGGAACAAATAATGTGCTATGGTTGTCTACGGCTTACTTGTAAGTATACCTGCAACAAAGACAAATCATCCATACAACATTCAGGCGTTAAAACACCTTTCCATGGAGCATACAGCAGGTTTGTTAAGAACGCAAGAAAAACTGGCAAACAGGCTCTCAAAACTACTGCATAAGACATCATCTTCAGGCCCACTAGCTAGGCTGAACCAGCGAGCAGAATTGCCTCCCTGAGGCACTTGTCAGGTTGTTAGATTAGATAGGTGGAGGTGGAGCTTAGCTTCCTGTATCTCCAAGGTCTTCTAGTTTTGCGCTTCATTCCTGAAACATGAACCTCTTCTATAGGGATCATCCACCATCTGTAGCCAGCGATTCTTATGGGTCTTGTTGCAACTCTTTTCAGTTCCCCCAGTTTTGTCATCAACTGTTGTTTCATCTGCTGTGGACAAACACAGGAAACTCCAATTTTGAAGCATTGTTGCAATCTTCGAAAGTAGGAGTCTCATATCCTTCCCTATAGTCAGTCCCCTGAAAACAAATAGCATTTCTTAGCTTCCAAAGTCCCCATTGGGCCGCTGCTGCACTAAAAGCATTACAAACTAAGATTTTCTTATTGCTATAAGCCAAAGCTGTCCTATAGACAAGAAATTGAAACCCAGCTCAATCCCTTCCAAAAATATCTGAAAGCTGCCTCACACATCTGTTTCGCAACCACACAATCGAAAAAATAAATAAATAAATGGCGAACAGATTCATTTTCAGAGCAGAAAAGGTAAGAGCCATCCTCTGTTTTCTGAGTTAACCTCAGATGAACACTCTGGTTATCCCAAAAAGAAGATATCAACAATTTTGGCTTTTTTCATACAAGTTTTTTGTGGACTTCTCCTGTTACTAGCTAGCTTCTTCGAGCTAGCAGTCAACATCATTTTAGTAATAGCCTGGCGTCGCGAATGGCAAACCTGCTTGTCGGCCTCGTTAAGCGCGGCTGCTTAAAGGCTTGAGCTGACTACGACGCGTGCTGATGTGCAAGATGAAGCGGATACGCTAGGCAGAGCACACGGACGGACTGAAGTGATTCCTGGGAACAGCTCTCCGGTCCGGTGATCTGACACTGTCACACTGATGGTGACAGCGAGAGCAGTCGACCACCGGCGAGCGCGGCCACATGCATATGCATATGCCACCCACGGGCCGGCGGCGTGCGTCGTCGTCGCGAGCACTGTTACCGTAAGACGGCAGTGACAGATTGACAGGCCGACCGTGACAGCTGAGCGCGCATGTGTATGTTTCACGGAAGAACACGTACGTGCGTCGCCGTCGCTGCTGCGAGCCGACGAGCGGAAAGAGGAACGAATGGCAAAGTGTCAGGAGCAAGAAGAAGACGAGGCGCCCATTGAACTCTGATCAAAGTCCCACAATAAAAGCGTCATCGAGCAGCAGTGGCTCATGAGTTGGGCCGTGTGCGTTGTAATCTTTGTTGGGTTTTGGGCTTAGTGTGATGTGCTCCGTGGGGCTTGGCCTAGTAGGCTGTAGTGGCTCGGTCCAGGCCTGGCAAACTAACGAACAACGGAAATCCCATTCTCGCCTGCTCCTCTGTTCCTCATTTCTTCGCCTCCAAGTTTGCTGTTCTTCCCCAAATTCTCGAATCAATCCAGTTATCTGTCTCGTTCTGATCCGGAACGTGACATTTGGTATCAAGCTCCAGTCGATTCCAGCGCACAATTTTTTTTTTCCAGCACCGAATCGCTGGCGCCTGGGCTGAGGACCTCTGTTCAGGCGAAAATGGCGGCGTCGTTAGATGAGCTCCAAGCAGCTCGCCGGCTTGCACGACTTGGTGAAGCAGACGCTCGACTCCGTCAACGATGTGAGCCGTCGGCAAACGGACGCGGACACCGTGCTCGAGGATTTGCGTGAGCAGGCGGAGGAGGCGACCCTGAGGCTCCGCTCCACCACCTCTCGCGTTGACACCTTGGTCCGCCGCGTCGACTCCCTGGACGCGACAGGAGCGGAACCGGGGTGCTGGGCGGGATTCCAGCGCCGGCTTGCCACGACGCAGGGGTCTCTTTGCCCGGAGGTATTGCATCTCTCAATGTTGGTGGCGCTGCACCTCTCAACGCTAGTGGCGCTTCAGCTCTCACCGTAGGTGGCGCGCCGCCCGTCGCGGCCACCTTGGTCGTACAGCCTCCACCCCGGGGGCTCGACCTCAACGCGGTGCCTGCGTCGTCCTCCCCATCACCGACGATGACCGCGGCACGGCTCAATAGGAGTGGCAAACACGGCGACGGGTTCGCCCGACCGCCGAACTTCGAACAAGGTGCGTGCTCATACTTTTTCTCTGATCCATCGCTTCGTCCACCGCCGTTTCCTAAACTTGAGTTTCCAAAATTTGATGGTTCCATTCCGCGACTGTGGCGTGACAATTGCCTGAAATATTTCGAGGTTTATGCGGTGCATCCAAGCCTGAAGACTCGTTTCGCGGCTCTAAATTTCGTGGGTGCGGCGAAGACGTGGTTGCACACAATTGAGCACAAGGGGGCGCGTCGAAGAGTGGGAGGCGTTATGCAAGTCTGTTATGGATCGGTTCGACAGAAATCAGTATCCAGTTGTGCTCAAGCAGTTCGAATCGATTGTGCAGACAGCGACTGTTGATTCTTATGTTCTGGAATTTGAACAGGGTGCTCACAATCTGTTGCTGTATAATCCAAACTATGATGAGACATACTTCGTCACTCGGTTCATTGCAGGGCTCAAAGAGGGGATTCGTACAGCAATTGTCCTGCATCAGCCTCCGGATGTTGACACAGTGAGTGCGCAGGCCTTACTTCAGGAAGCAGAACTTGGCCGTTCCGAAGGCAGAGCTGTCAGTCGGGATTCTGTCAAGGGTGGCTTTCGTCAGTTTTCTCCCAGAGACAGGCCACCTAATTCTGATAAGGGTAAAGTTGTAGGAACTTCTTCTGAAGCATCTGACAAGTTCTCAGTTCTGAAGCAATTTAGAAGGCAAAATGGATTGTGCTTTAAGTGTGGCAATAAGTGGGCTAAAGATCATAAGTGTCCACCACAAGTTCCTCTTCATGTCATTGAAGAAATGATTGAAGCCTTGGATGATGATGCTGATTCTGCTCTGGAGCTGGATTCTGATGTATCTGCTGAGCATGTCCTTGTGTTGAGTCAATCTAATATGCCTAAGCAGGTCAAAAGGATGACTATGGAACTTTGTGGCCAAGTGGGGAAGCAGGAGGTGATCATATTGGTGGATTCTGGGAGTGTCTCTTCTTTCATCAGTGCTGATGTTGTGGATCTTTTGCATCTGCCTACCAGTGAGTGTGAGCCTACTCAATTTATCACAGCTGATGGTTCACCTATGATCTGTGCTCAGTAGGTTCAGTTGTTACCATGGCACATTCAGGGGCACACATTCTTCACCACACTGGGTGTGCTTCCCTTAAAGTGCTTTGACATTGTGCTGGGTCAAGATTGGTTAGAAAGTTGCAGTCCCATGTGGGTGCATTGGTCTAAGAAGGTGATGAGGTTCATGCATAACGGTAGACAGGTTAAGCTTCAAGGTGTCACCAACCAGCTATCTCAGTGTTCTGCAATTTCTACTCAGTCTCTGGATTTGCATGCAGTCCGGATTTGCATGCAGTTTAAATGGTGACTAGGAATGCAGTCCGGATTTGCATGCAGTTTAAATGGGCTGAAGAAGTGTCTGGTAACTTGCCTCTAGATGATCAATGCTTAACCATCACTTGTGCAGATACTGGGGATATTCCTGACACCATCAAAGTATTGCTGGATTCTTACTCTGATTTATTCCAAGCACCAACTGCCTTGCCTCCACCGAGACCATTCGATCATCAGATTCAATTACTTCCTGTTGCTTCTCCTGTTAATATCAGACCCTATAAGTATTCTCCTGCACAAAAGGCTGAGATTGTAAAGAAATTAGCTGAAATGCTTCAGAATGATATTATCAAACACAGTCAAAGTCCATATGCTTCTCCAGTTCTGTTAGTCAAGAAGAAGGATGGATCATGATATTTTGTGTGGATTATAGACACCTCAATGCTCAAACAGTGAAAAATAAACATCTTATGCCTATTGTTGATGAGTTGATTGATGAATTAGCCGGAGCTCAATGGTTTTCCAAGCTTGATTTCAGGGCAGGATACTATCAGATATGTATCAAACCTGAGGACACTCGTAAAACAGCTTTCAAGACTCATAATGGCTTATATGAGTTCTTGGTTATGGCATTTGGTCTTACCAGTGCACCTGCTACTTTTCAGTGTTATGAACCTGATTTTTGCTGAATTGCTCAGGAAAGGAGTCATTGTTTTTATGGATGACATCTTGGTATATTCTGCCACCTTGGAACAACATGTGCTTCTGTTAGAACACGTGTTTGCCATACTCAGGAAACACAAATTCTACATCAAGTTATCTAAATGTTCCTTTGCTCAGCGGGAGATAGAATATTTGGGTCATTGTATCTCCCACAGGGGCGTGGCTATTGAGCCCTCAAAAATAGTGGCTGTAGAAAAGTGGCCTATTCCTAAGTGTGTGAAAGATCTAAGAGGGTTCCTAGGATTGACTGGATACTATAGGAAATTCATTAAGCACTATGGTTTGATTTCCAGAGGCCTTAATGATCTGTTCAAAAAGGGTACTCCTTTTGTCTGGACTTCTCAACACCAAGCTGCCTTTCTCCAGCTGAAGCATGCTTTAATTTCGGCTCCTGTGTTAGCCATTCCTGATTTCAGCAAACAATTTGTCTTGGAAACTGATGCCAGTGATGTAGGGTTTGGAGCTGTATTACTTCAAGACTCTCACCCTATTGCTTACCTAAGTAAAGCTGTGTCTCCTAAGAATCAAGCCCTATCCACTTATGAAAAAGAGTGTATGGCAATCATCCTGGCTGTTGATAAGTGGAGATCATATTTGCAAAATGCTGAATTTCTCATCAAAACTGACCATAAGAGTCTTCTTCACCTCATTGAGCAGAGGATTACCTCTAGAATTCAGCAGAAAGCTTTACTTGAACTTATGGATTTGCAGTTTAAGATCATTTACAATCCTGGCCTCTCCAACCAAGCAGTTAATGCCCTGTCCAAGTGTCACCCTCCTGAAGGATTATTCAGCATCTCTATTTACAATCATGAATGGATGCAGAATTTGAAATTGGCTTAATCTGATGATCCTAAGGATTTAGAGATATTAGCTGCTCCTACTGGGGATTTTACTGTTCATGATGGTGTCATCAAATTCCAGGGCAGGATTTGGTTAGGCAGTAATGCTTTGGCTCAGCAGCATGTCATGGAGGTTGTTCATAACTCTGGTGTGGGAGGTCACTCTGGGTTCCAGGCAACATACTACAGGATTCGAAATGTCTTTGCTTGGCCCAAGATGAAAGATGCTATTCTTAAGATTGTACAAAGTTGTCAGGTGTGTCAACAAACCAAGGTAGAACACGTGAAATCACCTGGGCTATTGCAACCTCTGCATGTGCTGACTCAAGCCTGGCAAGTGGTGTGCATGGACTTTATTGAAGGACTTCCCAAATCCCAGAAGTTTGATACTATTCTAGTGATCATTGACAAATTTACCAAGTATGCTCATTTTATACCATTGGCTCATCCCTTTTCTGCACTCACTGTTGCTCAAGCATACCTAGATAGTGTTTACAAGTTGCATGGGTTGCCTCGGGCTATTGTATCTGATCGGGATAGAATATTCACCAGCAACATTTGGAAGGAATTGTTCACTATCTCCAAGACTAATTTGTGCATGAGTTCCTCTTATCATCCTCAAAGTGATGGCCAATCTGAACGCCTGAATCAGTGCCTAGAAAGCTTTCTTCGTTGTGCTATCAACTCCTATCTGCGACAGTGGAGTAAGTGGCTTTCAGTAGCTGAATTGTGGTATAATACCAGCTATCATTCTGCATTGGGCAGATCTCCATTTGAGGTGTCATATGGTCATCCACCAAGACTGTTTGGCCTTGAGAATGAAATCAAACTTCACTGTCCAGATTTGGAGCAATGGCTCCTTGAACGCCATTTGCTATCTGATGTGATCCAATTTCATCTTCACGGTGCCCAGCAATGTATGAAGCATCAGGCAGACAAAGGGCGCTCTGAACAACACTTTCAGGTGGGCGATTCAGTTTATTTGAGGTTGCAACCATACATTCAGTCTTCAGTGGCTCCACGCTCTAGTCAGAAACTTAGCTTCAAGTACTATGGGCCTTTCACTATTCTGGAGCATGTTGGGTCCGTGGCCTACCGTCTGCAGTTACCGCCCTCAGCTAGAATTCATGATGTAGTTCATGTGTCTCAGCTGAAACGACATGTCCCACCATCGACTCGAGTGGAGGATGACATCTCTCAGGTACCGGATGATCCCACAGCTCCTGCAGTTTCAGTTCAGTTCCTTCAGACACGCTCGTGCAAGAAAGGGGCTTCCACACTATCTCAGGTTCTGGTTCTGTGGGATTTTGTACCTGCTTCGCTGGCTACGTGGGAAGAAGCAAGTGATCTTCGTCGGCGCTTTCCAAGTCATCCGGCTTGGGGGCAAGCTGGCTTTCAAGAGAGGGGGTATGTCAGGAATAAGAAGAAGATGAGGCGCCGACTGAACTCTGATCAAAGTCCGACAATAGAAGCGTCATCGAGCAGCAGTGGCTGATGAGTTGGGCCGTGTGCGTTGTAGTCTTTGTTGGGTTTTGGGCTTAGTGTAATGTGCTCCGAGTGGGGCTTGGCCTATTAGGCTGTAGTGGCTCGGCCCAGGTAGCGGAGATGGGCATAAAGGAACCGGTGTAACCGCCTGGCAAACTAGCGAAGAACGGAAATCTCATTCTCGCCCGCTCCCCCGTTCTTCCTCTGTTCCTCATTTCTTCGCCTCCAAGTTTGCTATTCTTTGTCAAATTCTCAAATCAATCCAGTTATCTGTCTCGTTCTGATCCGGAACGTGACACAAAGTCACGGTGCCTCCTCGGCAGTACGTAGGCGGCCGGCCGGCCTGCAGTGTAGGATGGATGGCGACTGGCAGCACAGCAAACAACACATGGATCGAGAGTGGCCAGCTCGATGAGTCGATCCCCGTTGCCGGCCGAGCGCGAGAGCGAATCCCACGAGCCACGACATGGCCAGCTGATCGGGAGCATAACACGACACGACACACTCCGCATCGCAGTCTCGCACACCAGTGTGCCGCCGCGCACCATCCGCGCGATTTCCTCCGTCCGAAACACCCGCGCGCCTCGAGTGATTTCGCCGCTCGCCGCACCTGGTGGTTTCGTTTGCTTCAGCGGCCAATCGGATTTGACACCCATTCGCGTCGCGCCAATGGTCTCGCCTGACTGCCTGGCCAAACATGGGGAGTTGCCAGGGTTCGGTGCGCGGCGACCGCTGATAGTGGCATATTCCGCAGTTCGACCTTGGCACCATGCCAATGTTCGGCGGGGGTGGGTTGAGTTCCAGTTCCAGTGCAACGGGACCACGGCCAAGCGTGTTCGCCCATAGCCATAGGTCCTCCGTCCTCGCACTCGAAGGTACAAGCACAACTAGTCAATTGGTCACACTGACGCGTCGTATTCTGTGAAACAACGAACTAATCACTAGTCATCTAATCAGTAGCTCTAACTAATCACTTGTCCTAGTTCATGCGAACATTCCCTTATTCGCTTTTCTTTGTTAGATTCGGATTACAGCGGGTAACACATGGATGCAATGCAAATACGAATGTGGAATTTTTCGGATGTACATGCTTAGAGAGTTATATGATTGGCAAGAATTAATAATTAGCAAATATAGGCGATAGCAACTAGTACACACAAAAAAATATTTTAGTTTATTTTGTGGCCATCAACCGACAATTACCATAGCAATGTAGGCAACAAGTTCTTAATTAAAAATTTAGCACAAAACAACCACATCGTAAAATAAGATTTCTCATAACAACCTTTTCTTTATCAATATTCGTTTGTTTTTTTAGTCTAGAGAAAGAAACTATTGCATCTATTTTAAGCATAAGATGGTCCGCATAAAATTTACAAATAATCTAAATCCTCCGGACTTTGTCACTGTCATATCCTACTCCACATCTATGCACAATCGAATTTGGATTATCGCTCTTCATCATGTCCTCAAAATTCAGATTCTGATCGGAACAGAGAATTATCTCAGCAACTTTCACCCCCGAAGCCATGACTCGCTGCACTTTTTTTTTTTGTGACAATTGTTACAGCCCTCCAGTACAATATATTCAAGGCGTTAAAAGAAACAAAGTACAGTACAGATCATCGAGATTATCTGAATTATCACGCAGCTCTGTTTCAAGAGATGAAAGTGAAGAATACATCAGAACAAGTGAAAAATCACCCATAGTGGATCTAATACAACTGTACAGTCAGCAGTAGACAAAGATAGCGCCGAAGGTGTCGCTCACGACCAGAGGTTCAATTACACAAATAATTGGGTACATACAAAAGTGTGGATTTTCAAATACACTATCTGCACAGCAATGTAAATGGCAGCTCTGCACAAAAAAGGAACCATGACAGGTAAAACCATGCACACAACCAGTTGAACACGCAGACCGTATACACCACAGTCAAAAGAGCAAGCAATGCATGATCTTCGATCTCTTCTTAAGTAGCGTGTAGACTCAACCAAGATGCAGACTAAAGCAACCAATTGTCGGGAACACCTTCATCATCTTGGAAGTTATAGATAGCCCCTGTTGGGAGCTCCTAATCATGTGAAAGGGAGGCTGAGCACGTATTCTGACTCATTCACCGGAGCCTATACATTTCAATGACTTCAAGCTAGTCTCGCAACGGTCTTGCTTCAAATCCACCTTCTTTCCTGCTCACTAAGTCGTATGGCATGTGGGTTCCTAGTATTCTGTCCCAGATTGAGAAGAAGGGCTGAGAGTAGTTGTATTTGGTTCCTTGCAGCTGGTGGTGGATGTCGTGATAGGCAGTGTTATTTTGAAACACGTGCTGGAAGATGTCATATGGTAAACAAAGCCCGCAGTGATCATCGATTGTCTTGAGGACGGCGAAACAGAAGAAGTACACAGCAGTCCTTGGTGTCATACCAGAGACCAAGAAGGAGATGGCACCTCCTAAGGTGTCCAAAAGTAGGCCCTCCAATGGATGGTTGTACAGAGCCCCAATAGCATAAGGAACAATCAGCCGATGATGTTGCGAGTGGATGTGCCGATAAAGGAACTTATTTTGGTGCATGTAGCGGTGCACAAAGTATTGCCATGAGTCCATCACTAACATTGCGATTAAAAACTGAAAAAACTGAACGACGATAGGTGGCTGAACAACAGTTACTGAGCTATCAGAAGTAACCTGCAAATTATCATGTAGGATTGGGTTACAAAAGTCAGGTCACCATAACAGATGTTTAATAATAAATGACAAATTCATGTATTGAATCTGGAACTCATCATCCTAACAAGAGGAAAACAATAATATAAACCTAATTGCACCTTCACCACCCTCGGCTACAAGCAAGCTGCATGAGGTGCACAGGTTTTACGAAATTGATGCATAATAAAACTAACACAGGTAGGCTAAAGATACACAACCAGGAAGCCCAACTTCTTCACAAAAAGAAAAGGGTAACATCACAAAGAAGCACATACAGAGCTCAGTGTCTCTCTAACAATAAACTATATTGACATATTATTAAGCTACTACGCTCTTGGAATATTCGGTAACTTTGCATAGGCAGGATGAAGAGAACACATGCATATTAAAGAATAAAAGGAACCCAAGTATACAAAGTGCATATTAAAGAATAAAAGGAACCCGAGTATACAAAGTGAAAAGGTTCAAGCATCAAGGGTGAGCAAACATTCTTAAGAGCCATTTGCTACAAATATAGAAACATTAATGTGGTATCAGTTCCACAGATGAAAGGAGATACATAATTTTCAACAGGTTCATAAAATTCAGGTCAGGGCGATCCTCTATAATGTAAACACTACTGATGTCTAAACTACAATATTAAAATACATGGACTGAAAAGGTACTAGCGATAGGAATGTGAGCAGGATGCACAAAAAGACAGTGATTTTCTGATTCATATTTTAGTCACAAGCTGCTGCCCCTTATATTGCAAGTGACACTGACCTCTATTAGATGGTGACTAATTTTCTTGACTACGTTTTTACCAAAAATGACAAAGACTATGGATTGTTATTAAAGATGTAAGTGGATACCCAATGGTGTTTTGTGGGTCAGCTAGCCTAGTTCATCCCTCCCACTAAATTAATTAGGCAGAAATGACATTTTAGTTCATTTTAGCAAGTTTTGGGTCGACCCAATGACCCAAAATATGATGGACCCACATGCCTAGTTGCTATCCCATCTTCAGTTAGTAAACTTCTTTCAAGGAGAAAACAAATAGCTTCCATCATTGATATTTGTTTGACATTATGAGATAACACATTCAACATACACAACCCTGATACCATGAAAAGTGATGATATTTAACACATTTGACATGCCTGCCCCTCCTATCCAATTTGTTAATGCAAGATGAGCAATCACAACTAACCAGTAGTAGCACTCGTTCTTTTCTTTTCTTTTCAAGCCTACACTACTTAACAGTCATCACCAAATAGACTCTACATTCTGAAAGTTTCGTAAGACTCTTGAGTTGCGGATCATTTACCATATGTATTCAGACATTAATGGTAGCATGCTGGCAACCAGTGCCGGCCCTATGATTTCGAGGGCCCTCTGGCGAACTTGTGACAAAAGCCCCCTCTAGACCATATATAAATAAATTCTCATAATATGTAGGCGCTAATTCTAGAAGCCAAGAACTAAGATGTCGTGATGCAGCCTTGACTGGTCATCGGTTAGTGTGCGGCGTGGTTGTGTGTGTGTGTCTGTGCCTTGCAAACGTGTGAATCGTGATTAGTGTGCGGCAAGGCTCCAAGCCTCTTCTCTACCCAAGGGCCACAATTGAAGGGAAACTAGAAAAGAAAGCTAGAAAGACGATATTTTCTTCTTGAGCCGTTTACCTCTCTTCTTATTTATTTGTTAATGCTTAATGGATTATAGAACATGGGGTTTATATACCTAGGCTTGGGCCCTTCCGTGGCCTGGGCCCTCGGCCGTTGCACCTCTTGCCACCCCATAGGGCCGGCACTGCTGGCAACTATATCTATATATGGTCACTGGCTTAAATGGCAAAAGTATCTGCTAATAGCAACAAGGACAGTGAACAATTCTAGCAAAATCCAGTAAATACCTATAATATCAATGCTATCTTTATTACGTTATTGTTGATATCAATATCACTGACTGATTCTTAACTCGGTTTTGTTCATCTTAATGGCAGTATAGCTAATTAACTTCGCCTATGTTGATTGGAAGACTTTCTTGAGTCATTTCAACATAGCGGGTCCCAAGCCCGGATAAAGGAGGAGGGTGTGTTAGGTGCGGCTAGCCAATATTTCAAAACCAGCCATTCTCATGGATATGAAACCCACAAGAGATTCGTTGGGGCATAACCCTCTTAGCGACGCGCTACATCGGAACCCGGATGTAGTGTCAAATGTGCAAGGGCCGGGTCGTCATCCCCTTAGTGGCGCGTCGTATCGTGATCCGAGTACGATGATAAATGAGCAAGGGTCGGGTCGTCGCAACCTTTGTGATGCGCTACATCTGCGCCCAGGTGTAGTGAAAAATGAGCAAGGGTCTTCACACTTCCCTCGACGGGTGCGAAGGGTAAGGAAGCTAGCCGAGCCAACTAGGATTCGTCTAGGTAGCTGGAATGTAGGGTCCCTAACAGGTAAGTTAAGAGAGCTAGTCGATACAGCAATTAGGAGACGTGTAAATATTCTATGCGTTCAGGAGACTAAATGAAAGGGCCAGAAGGCGAAGGAGGTGGAGGATACTGGCTATAAACTTTGGTACATGGGGATAACATCGGGTAGGAATGGTGTAGGCATCTTGATCGATAGGAGCCTTAAGGATGGAGTAGTTGAGGTGCGGAGGCAAGGCGACCGGATTATCCTAGTCCGGTTGATAGTTGGAGATTTGGCTCTGAATGTGATCAGTGCCTATGCCCCATAGGTAGGTCTTTGCGAGGGCACCAAGAGGCAGTTTTGGGAAGATCTCGATAGCATGGTTAGTACTGTGCCTATCAGCGAGAAACTCTTCACAGGAGGAGACCTCAACGGCCATGTGGGTGCGACTAATGTAGGTTTCGAGCGGGTGCATAGGGGTTTCGGGTATGGTAGTAGAAATCAAGAGGGGGAGGATGTTTTGAACTTCGCGTTGGCCTACGATTTGTTGATAGCGAACACCTTTAAGAAGAGGGAATCCCATCTAGTGACCTTTCAAGCGGACAACACCTGAGTCAGATCGACTTTATCATTGCAAGGAGGGGGGATAGACGTGTTTGCTTAGATTGTAAGGTGTTACCTGGGGAGTGTGTTGTCCCTCAACACAAGCTTATGGTGGCGGATTTTCGCTTTCGGGTAACTGTCCATCGGGACAATCGGGCCAAGATTGCGAGAACAAAATTATGGAAGCTTAGGGGGGAAGCATCGCAAACATTTAAGGAGAGGATGCTAGATGAGGGGCCGTGGGAAGAAGGAGAAGATACAGATGACATGTGGCTAAAGATGGCAACATGTGTTCAGAAGGTGGCTTCGGATGTGTTTGGAGTGAGTAGGGGAGGCAAACAGGAAGCGAAAGACACCTGGTGGTGGAATGACGAGGTGCAAAGGGCTATTAGGGAGAAGAAGGAGTGGTTCAAGCGCCTCCATCATGACAAGAGTGCAGCCAACATTGAGGGCTATAAAATAGCGAAGAGGGCTGCAAAACGAGCGGTGAGTGTAGCAAAAGGTCAGGCGTATGATGACCTTTATCAGCGGCTAGGCACGAAGGAAGGGAAGAAGGACATTTATAGGATGGCTAGGATCCACGAGAGGAAGACGAGGGACATCAACCAAATCAAATGCATCAAGGATGGGACGGATCAACTTTTGATGAGGGATGAGGAGATCAAGGACAGGTGGAGAGAGTACTTTGACAAGTTGTTTAATGGGGAGAATGAGGGTCCTACCTTGGAGTTGGATGACTTATTTGACGATACCAACAGACGTTTCGTGAGGAGATTTCAGGAGGCAGAGATTGGGGAGGCTTTGAAGAGGATAAAGGGAGATAAAGCGATGGGCCCTGACGGTATCCCCATTGAGACGTGGAGATGCCTAGGTGCCAGAGCGATAGTATGGTTAACTAAGCTTTTTAACCTCATTTTCCGGTCAAACAAGATGCCTGAAGAATGGAGGTGAAGTATATTAGTACCGATCTTCAAGAACAAGAGAGATGTTCAAAGTTGTACTAATTACCGTGGGATTAGGTTGATGAGCCATACGATGAAGCTCTGGGAGAGGGTTATCGAGCATCGCCTAAGAAGAGTGACAAGTGTGACCCAAAACCAATTTGGGTTTATGCCTGGTAGGTCGACCATGGAGGCAATTTTCTTATTACGACAGTTGATGGAGAGGTATAGGGAGCAGAAGAAGGACTTGCACATGGTATTTATTGACCTCGAGAAGGCATATGACAAAGTACCAAGAAATGTCATGTGGTGGGCCTTGGAAAAGCACAAAGTTCCAACTAAGTACATCTCCCTCATCAAGGATATGTACAGGGATGTGGTGACGTGTGTCCGAACATGTGATGGAGACACCAATGACTTTCCAATTAAAATAGGACTACATCAAGGGTCGGCATTGAGCCCTTATTTATTTGCTTTGGTGATGGATGAGGTCACAAGGGACATACAAGGTGATATCCCTTGGTGTATGCTCTCTGCTGATGATGTGGTGCTAGTGGATGAGACTAGGGCAGGGGTTAATAGGAAGTTAGAATTATGGAGGCACACGTTAGAGTCGAAAGGGTTTAGACTTAGTAGGACCAAGACCGAGTACATGAGGTGCGATTTCAGCGCAACTAGGAATGAGGAGGGAGACATTAGCCTCGATGGGCAAGTGTTGGCCAAGAAGGATACTTTTCGGTATTTAGGATCAATGCTACAAAAGGATGGTGACATTGATGAAGATGTTAGGCATAGAATTTCAGCTGGTTGGTTGAAATGGCGTCAAGCTTCAGGCGTCCTCTGTGACATAAGGGTGCCTCAGAAGTTAAAAGGTAAGTTTTATAGGACAGCGATTCGTCCGGCGATGTTATACGGTGCTGAATGTTGGCCTACAAAAAGGCGACATATCCAGCAATTGAGTGTAGCAGAGATGCGTATGTTACGATGGTGTTGTGGGCACACAAGGAGGGATAGAGTCCGAAATGACGATATTCGGGATAGGGTTAGGGTGGCACCAATTGAGAAAAAATTGATTCAACACCGGTTGAGATGGTTTGGCCATGTCCAACGGAGGCCTCCTGGGGCACCGGTGCGTAGTGGGGTTCTAAAGCGGGTCGATAATATAAAGAGAGGTAGTGGTCAACCTAAACTGACTTGGGACGAGTCGGTTAAGAGAGACCTTAAGGAGTAGAATATACGTAAGGATTTAGCTATGGATAGGAGCGCTTGGAGACTAGCAATTAACGTGCCTGAACCGTAATCTTTTTCTTGTACCATTTATGTGTTCTTTGTTTTCATGCCTCTTTTGGGTTTCATCTCTAGCCTACCTCAACTTGCTTGGGACAAAAGGCTATGTTGTTGTAATGGCAGTACAGCTAATTGAACTAAATCTTTGGAAATGAACTAAAATGCCAATGGACGACCAAGGCTGACTATCTCCTTACCATGAACAAGATCATCGCGACGATGGCCTGCACGAGCTGCTGCAGGATACACCGCGGACGACGGTGGGGAGGCTGACGAGGTTCTTCTCCTCCTCGGCCCGCGTGTGGAGCCTGTACCGCTCAAGCGGCCGGCGGTGAAGGATCAGCTGGTAGCCGCCGGCGTACACCCACTAGAGCACGATGGGCGCGAAGGTGCCCATCGTCTCGTCGCTGATGTACCCTTCCCACGGCACCATCTCCACTGGTGCTCGCCTCTTCCTACCACCACAGGAAGAAGAGAGACGATGGGGTACTCCAGCACGGGCGCCAAGATTGGGTTTTGACACCGGACTCCTGCGCTCCTCCCAACGAAACCGCGAACCCTCTAGGCAGATCTAGGGAATAGGAACCGGTCGTGTTCTTGGCTTGTGAGAAGCCAGAGGCCGCTCGATTGGGGAGAATGGGGATTCTAGTCGGTGGGACGAACAGAAGATGACAAAACAGCACAGCGCACAGAAAGAGTTTCTCTTTTTGCTCAGAAATATACGACAAAAAGGATCAGCTGATGATGTGCAGGAGATGAAATCGTTTAACAGAGGAATCAAGAGGAAACCAAATGGAACAGGAGAAAAGCTGGCGCCTTTAAGGGCTTCGTCTACTCGCTGCTGTCGCCGCCCCTATTGATTTGGGAAGGTGCCAGAAGGCCAGAACAGAAGATTTATTGCATGTGGATGCTTAGACCAACCACAGCGCATCCTGGATCAGGTTCCTGCAGGAGCCCATACAGAACGAAATCGCCGCAGCGGCGTCCTGGATGCGCTCCTGGGAGAACCAGGACGACCTCCGGTCCTGGCTTTGTCCAGGAGGTACGGCGGCCTCCTGGGAAGCAGCAGTGGGGCCTCGCGCCAAGAGCAGGAAGAGGGGAGAGAGAAGGGGATGGCGGGAGGAGAGGCCGCCACGCTAAGCTCCGTCTCCCGCCATGGCCGCCCGAAGAGGGAGGAGAGGGCCACCGCGCCATGGCCGCCCGCCAAGCTCCGCCGCCCGCCATAGCCGCTCGACGAGCTCCGCCGCCATGGCCTCTGCCCGCCAGCTCCGCCCGCCGAGCCGCCATGGCCTCCGCCCGCCAGCTCCGCTGCCATCGCCGGAACCCACGAAGCTCACGCGCCCTCCCGCCATGGCCGGAGCAGGAGAGGCCGGGGAAAGTCAGAGCAGGAGAAGTCGGTGAGGAAGAGGCCAGGCCAGACAACGCGCTCGCCCGCGCCGTGGGCGGGGCTCGCCGGGGCCGGAGGAGGTGGCCGGGGCTCGCCGTCCCCGAAGGAGGGAGCAGGGGCGGGGACTTGAATAATCTACGTCTTCCTCCTCCGCGCCGCTGTTGCTCGCCCGCCTCCATCCTCCATGGCTGGGCGGAGGGAGCTCCGCCGCAGGCCGCGGAGCAGGAGCGCGCGCCGGGGAGCAGGAGGCCGCGGGCGGCGGCGGCGGAGGGCGGCGCGAGCGTGGAGGCCGGGCCGACGCGCGAGGAGGAGACCGGGGGCAGTGGTGCCAGCAGAGGGACCAAGAGTGGGAGCTCGGCGGAGGGAGAGGTTGGGTGCGGCCTCCGCGCCCGCGCCGGGGCCACCAGGCGCCCGCGAGCGTGGAGCTCGGGGAAGGTCCGTCCTCGAGAATGGATAAGGCAAGGAGGGAGGGGAAAAAGAAAGGGAAGGGAAAAGAAACAAAATCTGGACCAGTGGGCCCCACAGTGTATAAAGGATGATTTTAAGGTATGTATGAGTGCGGAAGAAGTTGGTATAGAGGAGAGAATATCGATGACCAGGACAGAATATTCCTTTTAGAGGATGCAAATAAAGGATCATGGGTGCGGATAGCCTTATCTACTGATCAGGGATTTTCTTCCCCTGATAAATAAACAAAGTAAGCAACATGAGAAGCAGACCTCGCCAACGACTACAGTGGATGGAGAATTACAAATGGTTAAGTTTTTCCCAGTTCATACAAGCGTGGTCCGTGGGGGGTGTCAAATAGTGACAGGGCCAACGTGTCCCTTTTTTTTTCCCTCTTTTATACAACACCAACATTATTGGTCCTGTTCAGCTTGTTTTGTTGCAGCTTATTTCAGCTTATCTCCTACTAGTCGAGACATTAAAAATTATTTTTTTTGCGAGGAAAAGAAAGACATTCAAAATTATGTTGTTGTGTTGCTGTCAATTTGCCTCATCCATTTGGGGAAAACATATACAGTACAGGCCATTTGCGCATTCACCCCCAAGCTCCTTATCCATTTGGCGAAAACATATACAATACAGGCCATTTGAGCGTTCACCCCCAAGATACTAACATCATCAGGAATTTGTTTAAAAAATCCCCTTCTACAAAGCATCCAATATGGCAACTGCTCATGTACTTAAGCTTTAGACATGCTCACTTTCGGAGTAGTATATTGTTGCTGTAGAGGACAATTTGCATACCAGATTAGTGATATTTGCCCAATTGGTTCAGGTAGGACCGTAGGAGCTGGACTGCTGGAGTACCACATGGAAGCTTAGCTGCCCTGGCAACCAAACTGAGATCTACCTACACGGCTACACACAGCGTCGCCCGGCACGCAGAACCCAATCATTCACGGGGAACATGCTCCAACAGCTCGTTTCGCAACCTTCCCGACGCCCACCCAGCAAGAAGCTACTACCGTACCCAGCTCGAGAGCTTAGCCAACCACCGTCACATGCCAAAACCTCCGTACAAGTCTATTTTGTTGCATGCTCACAACGCATCGCCTCCGATTCTCCATAAAAAAGGCGGTTTAAGGGTCAAATGATTTAACATTTCTTAGCACCACCACGATATCCACCAGTAAGCAACGAACAGCTCCACATAGGCTGCAATTATGACCAAATCCAAAAAAAATTTAGATAATACTCAAACATATGTTGAGATAATCATGGCCAAATTGTCCTCACGTTGATCGCCACCAAAGATGATTAGCAATCTATGATAATAGCCATGTTACGTCCCCATCACTAGAAAAGAGCAGCAAACTAAGGCAGAACACTTGCAATACAGGAATCACCGAATCATCTTATCATCATCCTCTAAAGATATGCAGAGCATCTCTCCATGTGTTCAACGGTTGGAGCAGGCACTTGGTACATTGGTGACTCCAGTCCACATGGCACCAAAGTTAAGAGAGAAGAATATCACAGCTACATGACTTGTATATCAGCACGGAGTACATGTCATTGTCTTTGGATCAAAGCAAATTTTTCTGTGAACAAGAAACATTACATATGAGCATCACTAACAAGCAAAGGCCGAGTTCAAGCTCTTCTGACGAGGCTACTACTCAAAATCCTCACTGCTCCTTCCAGTTTTGCAGAAAAAAAACAGGTTTTGTTCCACCATATCACCATATGATATGCCTATATTTTCTTAATGATCTGAACAACGTCCTCATCCTCAAGCTCATGCTCCTGCACGGATGCGCAATGAATCAGCGCAAGGACCTAACACCCAGTGTGTGTGACAATGTAATATCATGCTGGTCTAATGCATACCTTGCCAACTCTCTGAGGCTTATGCTTGACGCTGGAACCCCATACCAGAGCGCTGCAATTTTAGGAGCAGTTAGAATCTAATTTAACGACGAGGGCCAAAAGACTTGAGTAAAAAAATTATCTAGTAAATTGCCAATCACAAGGACTCCATTCAAGTGATACGATAACAAGATAATTATTATCTGGCACTCACTATTTAAATTGTTTGACCATGTCCTTGTGGATTCTGTTGCAGAAATCCTCCACAGTTTTCTTCTTTGATGATACAATAACAGGATCCTCATAATCTGGGTTCAGCCCTTTAGGTTTTGTGTATATCCTAACCAAATCCAAGTATTCCCATACCTTCTCCAGAAGTCCATCAAGATTCCATTCAAGATGAGCACTGCAATAATATTTTTTGAAGGAAAAAGTGTTTTAGCTATTAGAGGGAAATCAAGAGAATCAGATACAGCAAGATACTACAGTACATGCTCACCTAACAGGGCAGTAATGGGGAAGTTTGTCCAAGATTTCCAGCTCTTCAAGTGTTATCTGATCAATCTTGTTGACAACATATATGCAAGGAGTGTAAATCCGGCTTCCTTCAATAACATCTATGAGATCATCTGCTGTAGCATCATATCTCAGGGAGACATCAGCATTATGTATCCTGTACTCGCTACAGATCGCCTTTACTGTGTCAAGGTCCAAATGTGTGTTCGTCACTGTTGATGTGAAGTTGATTCCGCCCTTGTCCTTTCTTCTGAAAGTCAAATTGGGTGGTGTCTTGTTCAACCTACCAAGAACAAAAAGAGTGAAGATCTTAAAAACTCTTTTAAATAGGAAGGAAAAACTCACAAAACAAATGGAACTAGTTATAAGGAAACAAAGGAGACAAAAGCCGCAAGACAAAATAGAACGTTGTATTAAAAA
>CM041631.1:5320821-5338763 GCA_023333625.1 Bothriochloa decipiens
CAAGACAAAATAGAACGTTGTATTAAAAAGAAAATGATAAGATAGAGGATAGAATTCAGCATGATTCAATATAAACAAATGAGTGCAACATCCAGGAAATGAACCAAGCCATGTAGGTAACTGATAATAGCTAAATGATGTCTTCCAGACTGGGGCCAAAGAAAATATCACAATAGGACTGATAGCCAAGCTGTGTACAGGTTTCATACAATAGCACCTGCAAAAGTATGGATGTAAACAAGACTTACCTAATGCCAAATCCTTCAAGCTCCTTCTCGATAAGACGCTTGTGAGTTATTGGTTTTATAGCATCAAGAACAATCAAAATAACATTGCATGTCCTAGCTGTGCTGATAACCTGTTAAGCCACAAAAATAGGAACTTTCAAATCCAAGAGGAAATGGTCCTGAACACAAAGAACAGGGAATAACACAAGAAAAATCCAAGACTGAAGCGTTACGAGCAGCTATTGATTGGAGAAAAACTACTGGGTGTGAAGTGTGAAGACAGCTAAAAGCATAAAACAAGTATGGATCATAGAACTGTTTCTTAGTGAAGCAGATTAGTGTAGTATGCATAAAAGGGTAAATAAGACCAGATGCCGTAGCTGTCGGTGTTTCGACCCCGGGGGTCTAGCACCAACGAGTGAATATGTACTGTGTGCTCCCCAATCCGGATGGTGATGCAAGAAGAACACACGAGATTTATCCTGGTTCGGGCAATAGAAGGCCCTACGTCCAGCTGGGAGGGGGGGAGAGTTTGTATTATCTTGCACCGAAGTGCTTGTACAGGGGATGAATACAAGCGTGCGAGTGAGTGAGCTAGGACTTAAGCGCTACGGGCTCTCGTTGCTGCCTATGCCTTATGTTTTCTGGCTAAGTTTGTTGCCCTCCCCTAGACTAGGGCCTGGCGCCTCCTTTTATAGGCGAAGGAGGGGCACAGGGGTACATGGATCTTAGGGCGGACGTGGCTGCTGACGTCGGGGAGGTGATGCTGATCATGTCGGTGTTGCTGTAGAAGCGTGCACCGGGCATGGCATGTCCTGTAGCGACGTGTTCAGAGATGACGCGGCCATCCTTCTCGTGCGTAAGGTGATGCGGCTGATGGTCGGTGATAGACGGATGTCCAAGCGCGGTCGTGCGGATCCCTGTAGCCGTCGCGTCGGGAATTGTTGGAGTGTCGACCGGTGATGACGAAGTCCCGCTCGAGGGGGTGATCAATGGGGTCGAGGCCTGAGCGGATAAGGACGAGCTCCGGAGAATGCGGTACGGATACTGGTAAATGTGCCTCGAGGAGTCGCCTGACACTGGTAAATGTCCCTCGAGGGAGCGCCTGACACTAGTAAATGTGTCTCGAGGGAGCGCCGAACGGGGCACAGTGCACGGCATGGAGTAACATTGTGGTACGACCCGCCAGATTCCCGGGTATGGGAGGTAAAAGTAGGATTTGACCGGTGTACTTGTAACTATTACCGTCACCGTGGCCACAAAATTAGGCGGGAGCAGGTAGAATGCATTAAATCCTCCTGGATTCGTACAGGAGGTAGTATTCGAGGGGTGCGTCGCACTCGAGGGCTGCTCGTTCGCTCGGGCGAATCTCCGTCACCGAGGAGTAGGTCGAGTGGCACCCTCGAGTGATCTGCTCTACCTCGAGCGGGGTACGTCGGATAGGTAGCCGCCCGGACCACCGAGGCCCGTTCGTGGGCCGGCCCAGTATGACCTGGCACTTGCGTTTCTGCGCTAGGCGAGGACTAACGATACCGGGTTTGGCTTGTTGATGTCAGGGGTTAATTCCTTTAATTGAGGGTTAAGGGTACCCCTTTTTTAGGTACCCGACAGTAGCCCCCGAGCCCCTGCATGAGTGCTGGCACTCGAGCTGGGGGTCATAGGCAAGAGTGAGGTGCGGTTCGTAACTTTCCGTGGGGGGCGCGCGAGCGTCCCCGCGGGGGTAGCCCCCGAGGCCTCGGAGGAGTAAGGAGACTCCTTCGAGGGCTTTATTTATCTTTTGTTGAGTGGTGCTTGTCCAGTTGGGCATAGTGTGCGTTCCTGAAAGGTTAGGATAACATGAACTGGAGTTATAGCGCCTAGTCGTAGGGTGGCTCGAGTTCGTTGAGCCCCCGGGTGCGTTCGACCCTCTTTCGTCGAGGGGTGCCAGGCGTAGTCGAGCCCCCGAGCCTCGTGCGGCTAGGGCATTGCTAGCTTTAGGCATCCATCTCACGAGTCCTTTCGATCGGATGTGAGATGAGAAGCATCGTACTACCCTCGATTGGGCGAGTCTCGGCGTTCTCTGTGAGATTATAACGGGGGGATCCAAGTGAGAGCTCGTGCCCCGTTCGATGGGGTCGACTAGTGGCGGAGGCGTTCTCATTGACGCAAACGAGTAGATATATGGATACCGGTTCCATTCGATAAGACTCGGCGGCTCGATGCCTCCCTCCGTGGCGATTCCATGGTAATCCTCTCGTTTTGCCTTGGATACACCCGAGGGGATCTCGGTGCGTTGCTTGGAGAAGTGTCGGGCGAAGTCGTGTAGGGACTCCCCGGACTGCTGCTTGCAGTTGCGGAGGTCCCAGGAATTGCCGGGGCGCATGTAGGTCCCATTGAAGTTTCCCTCGAAGACCCGTACCAGGTCGGCCCAGTTGCAGATCTGATCGAGAGGGGGCTCCTCGAACCACCTTCGAGAGGTGTCGGAGAGGAACAGGGGGAGTTGGCGGATGATGGCGCGATCGTCGCGTGCCCCGCCCAGCTTGCAGGCTAGCCGAAAATCAGCCAACTAGAGCTCGGGCTTGGTCTCCCCGTTGTACTTGACGACACTCGTGGGGGGTCGGAATGGGTTCGGCAGCGGCATGTTGGGATCGCCCTGCTGAAGACTCGAGGGCCCGGCGGCTCGGGGGGCCCGACGGTCCTCGTCGCCGATGGGCGCTGTAGCCTCGATCTTCAGCGTCCCCGCTCTTGCGTCGTCGGTTCTCGATGATGTCGTAGCGCGCGTCCTGGGGTTCGCGGTTGTCGATGATGCGGTCTCGAACGGGGATTGCCTTCTTTGCTCGGGGGGGCGCTTCCTGATGAACCGAGACCTCCCTTTCATCGCGAGGGGGTTCGACAGGTTGCTCCGAGGCCATCCCTCGACGTCTCGAGGTCGAGCTCTCGGCCTGCTGTGCGGCCGCGACCTTGAGGAGTCCCTCGACCTCGTCCTGTATCCGCCAAGCTTGAGGGTTCGACGGCGCGGGCATGTTCCGAAGAAGCATGGCGGCCGTGACGATGTTCTAACTGGCTCGGGGGAAACAGTTGATGACAGGGTGCTCGGGTCCCCCGTCTTCAACGATTCGTCGGTTGACCTCACGGGCTCTAGCTCGGGCCCTTCCGCCGGGTGAGGGTCGGCGCTCCTGCTCGAGGGTCCGCTCGAGCTGACGCAGGCGCTCCCGATCCTCGTCGAGCTTGGCTCGCATCTCCCGGACCTGCGCGAGCTGAGCGTCTTGGTCGTCCAGATGAGGGTGCTCATCTTGGGGCGCAGCTGGCGGCTGTTCCTCCGGATCCGCCACTACGAGGGCCCTTCCGGCTGTGGCCGCAGCTGCTGCCGTAGCCGTCGGGTCGATATCGCCGTCGCTCGACGCGACTCCGCCCTTGATGTGAAAACACTCTCCGGTGGGGTCGTAGTGGTCGGAGTCAGTCGAGCTGCCGGAGTAGGAGTAGAAGATGGGGAACTGCCCGCGCCGCTCCTCCTCCAGCTGACATCGCATCATGCCGAGGGTGTACTGCCTTGGGTCGGGTGCTCGCGAGAAACCAAGGTCCTCGGAGGCCGGCAGGACAGCTACCAGGCCCATGGTAGCACGCAAGAGAGCCCCCGGGCGATCCTCATGCATGCTCACATTGGAGCGCATCATGGTGGAGTTCGCCCTGGCGGCGTTGTCCAGACCGAATGGAAACTGGCGGCGAGCTTCAAACAGTCCGTGCGGCAGTAGATTGGGAGGTGACGGTGCTGAGCGCGCCGGAGGAGCCTCGCCGGGCTCCCTCGACGAACGCATCGCAAAGGTGAAGTCGGGGTCTCCATAGAGTCCTGCCGGCTCGTCCTCCGCTCCTGGACACGGGTCAGATTGGTCCCCAACCAGGGGCCCCTCGTCGCCTACCAGGTGCGGGGGAAACGCGGCGGGTGGCAACCCAGACGCAGGTCGATGGTGATGGCGGCGCCGATCGCGCCTCCTCCTGGACGCGGAGGCATGGTGGCGAGATCGGCGTGCGGCCCTTCCTAAGCGTGGGGGCTCGGTGCGGCCTCCGCTCGAATCTCCAACCGAGAGCAGGGTCATGTCGTAGCCGTGGCTGAGGGACATGAACTCCAGGCTCCCGAACCAGATCACCGTAGCGCGCAGAAGCGGCGAAGCTGAGTCTGCCATCCGGAAAAACGGCGGGAACTCGTTAGTGACACGCAGTTCCCCTACCTGGCGCGCCAACTGTCGGTGTTTCGACCCCGGGGGTCTAGCACCAACGAGTGAATACGTATTGCGTGCTCCCGGATGGTGATGCAAGAAGAACACACAAGATTTATCCTGGTTCGGGCAATAGAAGGCCCTACGTCCAGCTGGGGGAGAGTTTGTATTATCTTGCACCGAAGTGCTTGTACAGGGGTGAATACAAGCGTGCGAGTGAGCTAGGACTTAAGCGCTACGGGCTCTCGTTGCTGCCTATGCCTTATGTTTTCTGGCTAAGTTTGTTGCCCTCCCCTAGACTAGGGCCTGGCGCCTCCTTTTATAGGCGAAGGAGGGGCACAGGGGTACATGGATCTTAGGGCGGACGTGGCTGCTGACGTCGGGGAGGTGATGCTGATCATGTCAGTGTTGCTGCAGAAGCGTGCAGCGGGCATGGCGTCCTGTAGCGACGTGTTCAGAGATGACGCGGCCATCCTTCTCGTGCGTAAGGTGACGCGGCTGATGGTCAGTGATAAACGGATGTCCAAGCGCGGTCGTGCGGATCCCTGTAGCCGTCGCGTCGAGAATTGTTGGGAGTGTTGACCGGTGATGACGAAGTCCCACTCGAGGGGGTGATCAATGGGGTCGAGGCCTGAGCGGATAAGGACGAGCTCCGGAAAATGTGGTACGGATACTGGTAAATGTGCCTCGAGGAGTCGCCTGATACTGGTAAATGTCCCTCGAGGGAGCGCCTGACACTGGTAAATGTGCCTCGAGGGAGCGCCAAACGGGGCACAGTGCACGGCATGGAGTTACAGTGCGGTACGACCCGCCAGATTTCCGAGTATGGGAGGTAAAAGTAGGATTTGACCGGTGTACTTGTAACTATTACCGTCACCGTGGCCACGAAGTTAGGCGGGAGCAGGTAGAATGCATTAAATCCTCCTAGATTCGTACAGGAGGTAGGTATTCGAGGGGTGCGTCGCACTCGAGGGCTGCTCGTTCGCTCGGGCGAATCTCCGTCACCGAGGGGTAGGTCGAGTGGCACCCTCGAGTGATCTGCTCTACCTCGAGCGGGGTACGTCAGATAGGTAGCCGCCCGGACCACCGAGGCCCGTTCGTGGGCCAGCCCAGTATGACCTGGCACTTGCGTTTCTGCGCTAGGCGAGGACTAACGACACCGGGTTTGGCTTGTTGATGTCAGGAGTTAATTCCCTTAATCAAGGGTTAAGGGTACCCCTTTTTTAGGTACCGTCAGTAGCCATAACAATCAACAAATTAGTTGTATTTCTCATATAGGATACAAGAAAAAACTTTTCTTAAATTGTATAAAAGAATATTCAAGGCTAAGAAGTAAGAACCCATTGAGCCTATAGTAGTTTGAAGAACATAGCTAGTTAGTTGCCCAGTTTCCCCTACATATTTAGTAAACCTGTGCACTGTTAGCTACAAAGTGGATATTTTTTATAAAGTAAACCATTCTGAAGTAAGAAGTCCTGGTGCAGGTTTGTGTACCAAAAGAAAAACTGTAGTTACAGATGGTTTTAGAATAGGTGAGTGCTCAGAAGTTTCCAGAATATGTGAACAGATACTGTTCATAGAATAACATGAATCTTATAAAGATAGGACAGTTCCTGCATACTATGCAATGACCCAGTTATGCCCATACAAGTAAGACAATTTTCCCAGCAATGCAAAAGAAGTTTTTTTTGTGTGGTTGAAATCATGTCGATTGCAAAGAAGAAATAGTGTCAGAAAACTTTTGGAGGTTGAAATTACCTGTCTTCCTCTGCCCTTTCCATCTTTAGCACCTTCAATGATCCCTGGGAGATCTAGAAGCTGAAATGAAAGCCAGACATTAATCCAGACCAGATATGCTCAGAAAAACTTGTAGCTTTCTGGATGGAAATGGTTACCTGGATTTTAGCACCCTTATACATGATAACTCCAGGAATACATGTTAAAGTTGTAAACTCATAGGCAGCAACCTTGAAACAGTAAAGGAACAAAAACAGCGCATTAGCAATTTAATGTACAAATATCAAAGTAATAGTAATAGCTTAGGAAAATATTTATCTGTAGGAAGGTCCAAAGAGCAATCAATCTGAAAAGACTTCTTTTCTAATAATTCCAATCTCAAGAAGCACAGGCATAAACCACTGAATTCAGAACATGTATGCATCACTGAAACTAAAATCTAACTAAGCCGCTACTCAAGCTAATTTGTATGTGTAGTCCTTCAGAACATACACATAGAATTAGACAGCATATAACTTCAAAATTGTGCAAGGTACTAATATCAGGCTTTCCCTAATGCAGTACAAATGATGAGCAACTAAATCTGGACAAACCTTTATTAATTACTACTACTACTACAATAATAACAATAACAAAGCCTTTAGACCCAAGCAAGTTGGGGTAGGCTAGAGTTGAAACCCAACATGAGCCCCTAGTCACCTTTATTAATTACTAAATGCAAACAAAGAACATTGACGCGGCAAACCTCTGAAAATGTCCCTGTCAGCTTGTTCAACAGTGTTGATTTCCCGACCGAAGGAAAGCCAACTAAACCAACACGTGCATCTCCACTCTTCGTCACATCAAATCCTTCACCTGCACCACCACCACCTTTGGATGTCGGAGTGAGCAACTCCCGCCGCAATTTTGCAAGTTTAGCCTAGCCAAACAAACAATTAAGAATACATAACCTCAGTTGACATACAATAGGAAAAGTATCGGCTCAACTAAGTAGAGTCTCACAATAAATATCAAACATCAACATGAAACATAATATGGAAACTACCTAATAGCAAAACATGGCAGCCTTGATAATTCAGTTGTAGAAAATAGCATAATTGTCCAAGCTTTCTAAGGAGTTACAACCTCCAACCACAAATATAAGTCCATTTAGGTTTGCCCTCAAACATCTTTTAACTTTGAAAATCAATACCAAAAAAAAATCATATAGACTAGCAACATAGCGTTGATAGATTCATCATAATGAAACATAGCAGGAGCCCTGCCTTTCAATTAAGAGGAGTAAGAGAATCTAAAGCTTTTAAAGTTACAGATTGCTGATTGCCTCTGGACCAAAGGGGGGAAAAACTATACACACCATATTAGCAAATAGACGCAAACAATCAAGTCAAAGTGTTACATTGAAATGCTATGCAGATGTCCTAATGAACTCATATGGAGTAGGAATCTAGACTCATTAGGGCCTGTTTGGAACACAGGAATTATACAGGAGTTTCACAGGAATCAGTTCATTTTTACAGGAAAAAGTACAGGAACAGGAAAAAAATCCAGCGTTCCAAACAGGGTTGAAAAGTGGATGACAGAAATCAACTGTGTTCTGAGATAAAGATAAGAGTATAATTCAAGTTACCTTCAGAAGACCAAGATGGTGAGCAGTGGCTTTATTCTTCTGTGTCCTTGCCATCTGCATAGTCAAAAAAAGCAGGCAACATCAATACAGGGGTAAGAAACTGATCAAATATTCATGCCAACCACTGCATAAGTTTTCCCGTACTTAAGTTGCAGCAATAGGAGCTCAGGAGATATATGAGAACAAATTTCCAGTTCCAGTCTACATATTACTCAAAAACTGTATACCATCAATTCATCACCATGGAACACAACCAGAAAGCAGTTTACATGTTAGCAGTCTTAGCACTGACTTAAAACCTACAGCTATTGATCACAGTTGTGGAAGAGTGGGCCTGGTGATTCCACTTGTGGCCTAGAAGTCCTAGGTTCGAATCATACTGCGAGCAGAATTTTGCAGGTGCAAGGCTGTCTAGAAATTCGCAGACCACACATTGTCAGCAATGGGTATACCCCTTTTTAAGGAAAAGCAAGCAAATCCAACAATGTGACCAGAGGCCCAGAGTATGGTATTGTAGATTAGCTTTGAAGCCCCCACCACACAGTCAATTCAAGATCCCAGACATATTGATCTGACAAACTCATCAACTGACAAAACAATCCTGTGATTCAAAATTTCAAATAGTACAGTTTCTTCGAGGGGGCTGGAAGCATTTAAACCTCTTAGAAAGCAGGAAAAACCCCATACAGACTAAACGGTAACGCAAACCTCACTAGACACTTTACCATCGAACACAACAAGTACAGGACCTAGGGTTAACATACCATCTCTCAAATAATAACAGCTAAGACAATCCCAATCTCACTGTCTTATTAAGACAACATCAGAACACATACAGGCATGCGGTGAAACTAGTAATAGTTCGAAACCAGAACTGAAGAGGTTAAAACCCCGCAGTATTCCGTCATCCCAGACTATGAACTACCTAACCGACTCAGCATCGAAAACCATTTCAATTCGAAGCTCCCACTAAGCTACAACCCAAAAGCTCGTAACCAGTGGGAGCACAAATCAACAAAACGTCGGGACTGCTGGACGGGAACCTAGCGCGCAAACCCGTGATGCACTAGCCGGGGGTTGGGGGTCGTTAGTCGTTACCTCGTCCTCGATGTCCTTGATCTTCTGCATGACGGTCGCCATGGCTGCCGCTCGAAGAGGGAGAGGAGAGGCTTCGAGGTCGGGAAGGCGCGGATGCGAAGGGGAGGGACCGAGGGAGTGAGGTTGAGGGTGGAGAAACGAGAAGGTTCGAGAAGCGTGGTGAGGGTTTCCCTTAGGTTTGGGGGCGACACAGGCAAGCAGGCAGGGTTATGGGCCGGTAGGCTGGGCCGTAGAATGATTCATTTTGTGGAGGAAAAACGGCAAAAAAAAAAAAAAGGAACGAAACAAAACAAGAGAAAAAAGTTAAGGCACAAAGAGAAAAATGAAAATCCGGTTTGATCGGGGGTTTGAACCCGACGTGAATCGAACACGCAACCTTCTGATCTGGAGTCAGACGCGCTACCATTGCGCCACGGATCCGGATGGTGACAATATTGATTCTACATTTTAGAATAACGTTGCATTATCCTTGACCGATTGAACAACGCTCAACAAGTTATTGGTAATACCGGGCACATACATGGAGAATGTTGGTAAGAGAGAGTCTGAACCGGTGTCTGAATAAGAGATGAACCAGAGTGGAGAATTTCAAAACCTATCTTACGGCCATAAGCGCAAGTCAGGTGTGCTGTGGTGATGTGGCTCGGGTCTCGCTATCACCGGGGCCGAAGTCGGCCACGACAGGCTGCGGCCAACGGTGTGAAGACAAGTCTAACGAGACTGAATCTGTGTGCATTCTCACTATTCTTAAGCCCAGACACTGACGAGGGGAGACGAAAAGGAATCAACGGTGCGTGGCGGCTGGCGGCTGCTCCTGCTCGACTCGCCTTCTCAGTCGCACTCTTGGTTTCTTGGGCTTCAGAGAGGCGAGACGACGGAAGTGTCTTGATGCCAAATTAAAAATCACTCATAGTACATGGCTGGCGTGGAGAGGCACCGGCCGTGCCTCGCCAAGAAAGCCGTACGCACTGCTCGTCGAACGCTGCCGGCGAGCACGCGCCGCACGCGAGCCACCTGAACGTGTTCTGAACTAGGGGTGGAGGTGCTCTGTTTTCATCTTTTTTTTTTACCGGAAAAGACTGTATGAGAGGTCCCCATGGTTACGTATTTTTATTAAAATAAAAGAAGAGTGTACTAACATACAAAGTTTAACTGAAAGCGTCAGGCTAAATGCAAAAGGTTGACTGTATTTCATCTTTAAACCTAACCGACTGAAGGTAGCATTGATTCTTAAACCTCACAAGCCAGGTGGATAGACTTGGCTCATATCGGTTGAAAATCTTGTCATTGCGCATCTTCCACAACTCCCATACTGCGATCAAAACTGCTTCAGAAAAGAAGAGGATGTTGTGCGCACTTCTAGCCTCTACAAACTTGTCCAGCAGTTCCAACGAGACATCCCATAAAATGTTGATAGTCGCCCAGCACTCCTGTGCAAATGGACAATCAAAAATCAAATGATCTATGGTTTCATGCTTCCTCGTGGCACACATGACACAGGTGATCACACCCTGGACATTTAAGTGTCTTCTCTGCAGCATGGTTTTTGTAAATGAGCCATGCAAAAAAACTGATCCACCATTTCATCTTGTTCCACCATCCACGTACCACAAGAAGATCTGGTCGTTGTACGGGCCGTGTCTCAGTCTCAGTGTGGTTGATCATCCTCTCGGACCAGCTACTGATCATCGCCTTGGTAAACTATTGCCTCACCAACTATCTAATCAGACGTGAGCCCCTCCTTGGGCGGATATCTCGATATGGTTCTATTCTCTTCATAGTCTCGGAGGTTATGTTCCTTTTTGTTTTTTTTAGGATTATTCTCATTCTTCTTTGGCACCTACGGTAGAGATTTGAAATAGGATCTAAACAAGGAACAGCACTTGCCATTCGTTGGTTATTAGAAGCATCACGTCTGTAAAAAAAATAAAACCGCTTTCAAGAGAAATAAACGATTCAATGATCAAATAATAATACTAGTTTGTTATGGTTCGAGAAGAGATAAGATCCACTCAAACATTAGAGTGAAAGTGTGTTGAATCAAGAGTAGATAGTAAACGTCTTTATTATGGTCGTTTCATTCTGTCTCCGCTTAGAGAACTACGATTTTTGGCTCTAGAACTGAACCATTTCCTTGTATCTAAGAAGAACTTCTAGGTTAATAGGGAGGATATTTGATTGAAATAAATGTAATTTTTTTCTTATTTCTATTTTATGAATCAATGGCTATAGGCAACTCCGAACGACTCCTAGTAGGGGGAATCTTGATTGACAAATCCCATCCAATAGGTGAGTCATCATTTCTCTTCTTGAACTGCAGGGCGAGAACTTCGATTCGCCCGGCCAGCAGGCGGGCAGCGTGCTTATCTTGTGTGAGAACACTACAGAGCGAGTAGCTCTTCTAGTCGGGCAGCTGTGTGACAACACTCCAGAGAAAGCGGCGCTTTTGTGTAACATGTTATGGTCTCAATCTCAATGCCCTTACGAGGTAGTGATGAGTTTCACGCGCTGTAAGCCTGGCCCGCGCGTAGTTAGGAGGATTGGCGAAGAAATAGGTTCGTCGTTCCATTACAATATCATAAAGAACAAGAAAAAGAGCAAATATTCTGTTTGGGTATTTCAATGGAAATACCTGTGCATTTGTATAGTCCGGCGAAGCTTATTTGTCTTATAGTTTAGCTGCTTTATCTGTTTTTGGTTTTATCGCTTGTTGTTCTGTCTGGTTCAATAATACGGCTCGCTATACCCATATAGGATATGCAGGTATGTAGTATATGATTCGTCTATTTCTTAGAGCACGATAGACGGATCAAATCTTTTATTTAAGAATAGGCAGAAATGATATTCAAGCATATGAAGCGCTTGGTTCCGGTAACTATTCCTTTGTGGGTATCCGTTAATAAGATCTGCCATCTCTGGATTCAAACCGCTCCGCGCCTGGTAATCCAAAGAAAGTTTCAAGCTTAGCTACTTCAATAAAATAAGAGAGAGGAACATGATCATGACGCCATCGCCGCCGCCGTGATCGTTCATTGGGGATGGGGCCACAGGCGGAGCCTAGTTATGGCCAAACTGGGCCCCGCCCCCCCTCCAAATCAAAATTAGCGAGTACTACTCTTCAGTCACGCAAAGAAACTAGGTATTTGCTATATTTAAGATGCCTGGAATATAGGGTCTATATCCAGGCGACACTCCCGGCCACTCGCCCAAGAGCATGATTGCTCCCACTACTGCGGTCATTCGGTTCTGCGGGCTCATGTTAGGAAACTTCATGGCCAATCGCCGCGCGTCGTCTGAACCAAAACCCATGTGACTGATAAATAAGAGTTGTGAAGAAACTAATAAAAACCTAGTATCAATTGCAAAAAAAAAAAGAAAGCCTAGTATCCCAGATTAGAATAAGTGAGCAAAGAAAGCGTCTCTGCTAGTTCGTATATGATATAATGACTACCACTAGGTAAAATGGTTTAAGAGAAACCCATTTATGTATTCTTTAAAAGAAAAAGAGGTGATTCAGTTGTTGAACATCTCTGGTTCTTGCTCCTTAACTGAACTAGAACAAAGACAAGACGAAGAACAACAATAGCATGGATTTATATACATGCTGGACAAAAATACCCCCTCCCATGTTTTGTTGTCAGCTCCGCCACTGGATGGGGCATCTCCTCGTCCTGGGAGGTCGACAGCCTGAAGGCGTAGACAAATGTGGAGTTTGAGAGACTAATCCAAGACAATGCTGCTGCTCGTGCCCGAGACCACGGACGCGCGCGGTTGCGGTCCACGAAAGAAAACCCACCACGCGTATCCCTGTTCCTGCGGGGACGACGACGACGTCGCCGTACCAGCAACAGTCGAGGGCGAGTAGGCACCTTGGCTGCGCCCAACAAGATTGATCGTGTACATAGTTTGAGTTGCACTACAATAGTAAATCTAAGGTCCTGTTGCAGTTAACAATTAACTGCTAAAATTATCTGGGACCCTCTACCATCTAGTTAACAAATTGTTAGCCAGTTATTAGCTAGCTCTTCATAGCTAGTAATATTTTTTAATCTGAACACAACTAGTAATAGTTAGTTACTTAGTTAGGTGGATCCAAACAAGGCCAGCTGAAGGAAACAGATCCAAACTGGTAACGCTTGTTGTGAAGAAGTGGGGAAAAACTTGTATAGACCACAAAAAGGAAATGGTTACAGAATGGGAATACATGTGCAATACTTCATGGTTAGGCCAAACCTGCAGTGCAAGACCTTCATATTCTAGCACGCAAGTCTCCAGCCAACAAGAACACAAAACGTTTGTCCGGGGACGAGTACTATAGTCCCATCCCATAGAACTTGGCAGCCAAATCGCTCACATTTGGTTGCCCATATTTTATTGAAGGAACATCGAAGATCATAGCAGAATTTGCTGCCGATTGTACAGCGCAAGCAGCTCCTTCAGCTTTGCTGCTTCAGGGCTGAGGCTGTCGAAGCCAACGGAGCTTGGTATCCTCCACCTCCAATTTCCTTTCTGTTGGGAAAGTAGAAAATAATAAGCTTTCATGACGCTATTGTTTCAGGAGAAGATGTGGTTTATACAAGTAGAATGTCAGCATCGGTCAAGCGGATAACCTGCGTAGCTGGAGTATTCATTCTAGCAGAACTGTCGAGGCCAAGAATGCCCTGCATGGTCACCATGGAAGTTCTCGCAACAGAAGAGAGGGCCGCTGTAATTAGTGTCCATGATATGTCAGTATTCTCGGATTCTGGTAGATACTTGATCACCTGGAAACAATTAAAGAGCGAGATAAGATTACGATCAACACTGCTGCCAATATTCTAATTCACAATAAATTGGAGATACTGACAATTTTCTTCTCTTCCTCTGGTAAATTTTGCCACCAGCCAAGAACCTGTTATAGAAATCATTAGCTGTGTAAAGATTCCACATTTAATTGCTTAATTAGTAGTCCTTCAAATCTTTTTCAAAGAAAAGCAGCTCAAGAGAGAAGTTGGGACTAACTGTATTGTTATCATGTGTTCCAGTGTACACAACTTGATCTATTTCATGGTTATGTGGCAAGTGAGGGTTGTCAGAACCACCTCCAAAACCTATCCCACATATAGAAATAAAATTAGAGAAACAGACATTTTAGCAGAAAAGAAGTGTGCAGTCAGTGCTTCCCTAGGAATATTACCAAACTGGAGAACTGCCATCCCAGGGGCCCCAATGGATTTCCTTAGCTGAACGACATCTTCAGTAATTACCCCCTACAAGTAGCAATCATGCGACAATACAGATCAGGAGAAGTCTTTTTAATTTCTACACCCATATTATTTCTCGTATATACTATATTTTCCCTCTTAATACAAAGATACACAGCTCTGCAGCGTGTTCAAGAGAAAAAGGCCACCAAAAGACCTTAGCATGTGATACTCATCTCTACTCTTTGGTAGATTAAATAAAAGGACTTGGATGGGGGATACATACCAGGTCTTCGGCTATTATATCTATTCTACCAACAGCTTTGAAGAGCGCATCAAAAAAGCTATTCCTTGGTCCAGCCTACTGCCAAAGAAAACAGGAAAAACATATTAGTATGGAAGATTTTGCTGAAAAATAAAAATGCAATACCATATTCATCAATTCAATGCTCACCCTCCAGCTTCCAACTAGTGCCACTTTTGCATCTACACTATGCACAAATAATAAGTTAGCAAAAGGAAATCCACGTTCACATAAAACAGATTCATTTACAGTACATATATGTGGGGATGCAGTGCCCCATGTATTCTGCTTACCAGAAGGGACTGCCCAAAAACTCGCAAGCCCCCGGAAATGGTCAATACGGAACTCATCATACAAATCAAGGGCACGTTTAATCCTCTTTGTCCACCATGAAAAGCCATCTGCTTCCATAGCTTTCCAGTCGTACAACGGACTGCAGAATCGTAATCGATAAAGAGATGCTCTGTGGCTGTGGTACAGGATAACAAATACACAGAATATGGACTCGGCAAAAATATTGATACCTGTTCCATAGTTGACCCGTTTCGCTAAATGCATCAGGTGGAACACCACTAACGAAAGTGGGGAAGCCATTCTTGTCCTTTACAACCAGACAACACAGCAAAGAACCACAATAGAATTATTACAAGCTTTCAAACAATAATAGTAAGATTGCTTTGAGAAAATAATTGAGGTATACCAGCAAAAATGATTTCCTGTTCGCCCAAACATCTGCACTATGGTAGCCAACATATATAGGCATGTCACCCATGATGCCGATACCCAGATTTTGTGCATATTTACGAATCCGCTGCCATTGCCTTTGAAATAAGAACTGCTGAGCCATAAATGTCTCTATCTGCATAGCACACGACACTACTAAATCTACCGACACTTTTACTTTAAAGAAGTCATTACTAAGCAAGTACTATAGTTTCAAATGCTTACAAAGTCTTTCTGTTTTTGATATATATCTTCCAAGGCTCCAAGATGGCGATTTTTCAGAGGCTCAGGCCATTCATACCAAGAGAATGCACCAATGCTTTTGTCAATAGCAGCAAAAAGAGCTGCATCTTCAAGCCAACCTGTAGGTAAAAGAGACACTAAGCCACTGTACGGTATATAAAGTGGGTCTTTGCTATTTCCCGTTTGAGAGGAAAAGGAATGCATTTGTAAAAATATGTCCCACGACTCAGGGATGTTACATAATGATAACTAATTAGTACTTCTTTGATATCCAGCTACATATCAGTACCACAGTTTTCTCCGAGATGCAATTTAGTACTTATAAAAGCATTGATTTTTCTTATATACCCTTATTTTTGTTAAACCAATTTGGGCCTTGTTTGGATGTTACCTGATTCACTTCAATCCACATGTGTTGGGGTAGACTGGAGTGAGATTTAGTTCAAATTAGACTCCAATCCACCCAAACACATGTGGATTGATGTGAATCCAACTACTTCCAAACAAGGTCTTAATGGTTTATGTTTTCATTCAAAATAACCAAATGTTGACACTATGTGTATATGCTATTCACAATAAGAGAACAATAGACAATATGAAAGGCTAATAAACATGGTTTGAAAGTTTATGCATCAAAAATTCTTGCCTGATATATTTGGATTTTTCTTGAAGCAGTCATATTGCGTTCTGAGCTCTCCCAGGCTTAGTAGGAGCCTCTCTGCCGCCTAGAAGATAAAGATTTATCTATTTTTTAATGAAGCCAATCAACAAGCAGAGGATTCATTTTCATTAAATACTTTGTACAACATAAGCTGCACCTATGCTCAGTTTTGCACCAATTTTAGCCAAAACAAACGAATACATCAACTTTATTGCCACAAAGTGTTGGGTTAAATGAATGGAGAACAGTCGTGACTAGAAGCATGCATATCTTCCATGTACCGTAGCACTTATGAAAATGAAATACTAAGCTCATACAAAACGACTTGAACGAAGGCTTAAAAAAGGAAAGATTAATGACTAACCTTTGCAATAAGTGGTTCTTTCAGATTTGCAACAGTGTCAAATTCAACATACTCTGCATCCCTGTCATTAATAAAAAAAAATAAGTTTGAAAGTTAAACTCCATCCACAACCTACCCAAGGAGGAAAGGAACATACTTATAAATGAACATCAAAGTGATCAAGAAGGAATTTATACTCACACAGGATCAGGAAGTTCATCTGACATCAATAGACCATCTTTTACAAGCTCCTCAAGAGATAGCAAAAGGGTATTGCCACAGTTGGCATCCTGCAAATGCAAACCAATCCAAGTTCCATAAATAGCCAATCCTAACTGAGCACAAAATTAACTCCCAAACAAAGGAAGTAAATTCGACTTGCATGCAGCATTACCAGTCCAGAATAAGGAGATCCATCCTCCCCAGCCGTCCTACCTGGAGGAACAAGCGGTAGAACCTGCAAATGTGGACCAAACAAACAATTAACTTTTAGAAACTCGACTCAGTTGATCATGCATAATAACTAGGGCTGTCAGTGGGTGAAGCAAATAAACAAATATCAATGGTCCAACTCAACTATACCTTAAAGCATCACTTCTATTATTCTTCTGCATGGACCTAACTGACAACTGTGCACCATCAACACTCTTGGCAGTAAAGGATCTCAAAATAAAACTCTTAACATTACAATGTGGCTTGCATTGAAGCCGTTAAGGGGAAAAACAGAATATAAAGTTTTGCCTCAATGGCAAACACGCCTCAACAGGCTACCACAAAGAAACATAAACAAAATGCACAAGAAGGCCTCCCAAACTAGTTTTGAAATGCATATTATCGTTGTTCAAAGTCCTCTTTGTATGCAGAGGTAGTGGCTTGGAGCAATCATTTTTTTAACTCTTTGTAATCCTTGTTATGAATGATGAACATGAAATGTGCGGAGTTACCTTTTGCACTACCATCCCAGAACAAAATTAGAAATTTCACAGTGATTAGGCAAAAAAAAATGGACAACAACACTGATGTACAACATGGGTCCACCAGCCAACACATCCCACTTCCCGGGGGATCATATTCGTCTAGTTCCCAAGCCCACACTGAAGGGGGTGATCAGACGGCCCACCTCTGCAGGCGCCGGTGTGGCAAGCAACTGCAACGCTGAAGGGGTCACATGATCCTACGCGTAGCTTACGTTCAAAAAGAAGTAGCCACCGCAAAATCGCCGTTAAGCTCGCTTAATAACGCTCTAATCGCAGGATAACTAGCTAGCAAAATCAGTGAACCGTGGAAGCAATGTGCGAGGCACAAGTCACCACCTCACCTGCCAGAGCGTGCAGCCGGCGTCGCGGAGCCAATGCAGGAAGGCAAGCGCCTAGTCCCCGAGGTCGCCGATGCCGTGCGGGCCCCGCAACGACGTCGGATGCAGCAGAACCCCCGCGCGCCGCCGCCGCGACGGCTCCACGGTGGGCATCATCTGATCGTACCCCTCCGGCAGCTCCTCCCCGACGCCCACGGCCGCGACCTCGGCGGGGCTCGGAGCGACCGTGGGCGGGTCCGGAGAAACCGCCGCCATGGCGATAGCTGCGCGGCAGGCGGCGGCCCG
>CM041631.1:5340409-5355049 GCA_023333625.1 Bothriochloa decipiens
AAAAATAGACCCACCTACTTTCTTGTTACATAAGCAAGAGAATTCCTATATGTACCATACAACATAAAAGAATCAGGTTCAAAATAAGTTCAAAGGAATCACGGTAGCAATTTATTTAGGTAATGAACACAATGTAGCTTTCAAAGATTGCACACCAACCAGACTTTCAGTAAGAACATTCTACATCTGGAAAAAAAAACATAAACTCAGATTAAGAAAGAAGATTTACATGTCAAAGAATTCTGCATCAGCTGCTGATATGATGTGGTTGAGAATAAAGACAACCAATTCAGTCAACCTCCGCAAATTCATATCTGGTCCCATGAGAAATGCACCAGGAATCTCTCGGGTAAAGAATTCCAAGATTCTCGCAAGACAACATGATATATCAAAAATGACACTGCACTTTCTCTGCTGCAAATCAGCAACCTGAAAATAAAAGATGCTTGATGATATTTTTCATAGTTGCAGAGTCACACCAGAGGAACAAAGGAACACATTGGTCTCTCATGATAATCACATTGGAATAACTGGAGCAACCAAATCCCACAACAATTATATTAACTATATTTTATTATTATACAGCTGCATCATACAGAAGATTATGACTCCTGCAGGGTACGACCAACCAGCACACAGGTATTAAAAAAAAGAGTCTACCTGGTTTTTATCTTGCATCTCCCTGATGGACATAGAGAACTCAGTCATTGTCCAGCTGAGTGTATTGAAAAGTCGATTGAGGAAGGAATAGAACAGCTCTTGTTCATAAATACATGTCTCCCTCAGTAGAACCTTCGGAGGAAACCAGATGATCAACTTATTAGTTTGCACAACAATCAAATTGAACAAAAACATGAGCGAATTAAATCAAAAGTAACAAAATTTAAAAATACCTGAAAAGTTGCAGATGATGAGGATTCACCCTTCTTAGAGGAAGCAAATCCTGAGCCTTTGCAGAATCGGGAAAGTATGTTCGTAACAGGAATCCATGATCTGTTATTAAAAGCTGATAAAAGTGATCTGGACATCTTATTTATGGCCTCCTGATTGTTCTCGAAAACAAGCATGAATTCTTTGTATTGTACAAGGACTGATATGGATTGAAGAAGAAGATCTTTCAAGTCAGGATTCACTATCCTCGTATCATCAAAGTGCTTGACAACCAAAGTGACCTATTATTAATAAAACAGAACCCATAGTTAACTTTGAAACCCATCAAGAAATTAATCTTGATTTGGTTCAACCAAACTATATAATTTAAAGTTTAAAATAGGTTGTTTATCATTATAAGCTAAAAGACCTGTACTCTATTGACTGCAAACCTTTAATAATTAATGTTAGTAGTGTTGACAATAAAGGTGCAATTAGGTTTCAAAGAAAAAATAATGAACTAAGAAGCATCAAGATGATTCAGTACATACAAACGAGGCCAGCCCTTGCATGAGAAATAATGCAGGGGAAACAAAAGGAGGATCGCTCCTTCGCAGTGCATGGAAACAGTCCACCTGCAAAGATAATAAAAAGAAAACTCCCTTGGGTAAATAGATTTATTGTGAATGAAGAAAAAACAACGCCAAAGGAAACAATAAACCTACCAGTGATTCCACATAGAACTCAGGAACATAGTGGAAAATGTTATTTGAGTTACTAAGGACTAAGAGAAGCTCCACGACCCACATGCAAGTTGCATACATTCCCCTTTGCTTCCACTGGGAGAAAAGGGCGGCCCGGTACCTGAATGCACAATAAGAAAGAAAAAACAGCAGATTAACTTGGTGGCCTAAAAAACTAAAGCAGTAGTTCTCCTGGCACTACCTGCAAATCCATACAACAGCAAATCAAAAGATGAAGGATGCTTTCCGTCTGTCTCTAGAGTACCACTAACCAGTTGAATCTATTGTGAATAAGTTAATATATGAACATCCCAGATCAAAACTAAATCCGAAAATCATGTCTGCAGCACAGTTCTAAACATCACTAGCATATGTGAAAAAAATTATCATTTGCCCATGGTAGTAAGAAAGTACAGAAGATTTATCATTTCAGAAAACCTTACCAAACACAAAGGCGTACACAATCCACCAAGTCCTCATGATAGCTATTTCGGGCTTCTTTCAAACGCCTTACTTGCTCTGAGCATGATTTTTCTCGTATCTGCCTGTCAGTTTCTTCTAGTAAAGAAATGGACTGCGCCTGCTGAGACATGAAATAAAACGCCTGTACAGAACTAACTTAAATCAGTACTACCATTCGAATTAAAATCAACATATACTAACATACTAGTAAACTGAGTATCAATGGATAATGGATGTATCGTTGACTGACTAGGGTCGTGTGGTCCATTTTATGTGAAAGGATGGCAAAGTCAATGAACAAGTAGATACTGCCCATTTGCAAAAACACAAGGCGTATTTATTTTGGGAAACTTTGTATGTTCTGATCAACACTTAGTCAAGCTATAAGTATTTTTGATAGTGCATAAAAATTACACGACCAGATATACTACGAAATGCTTCCAAAACATATTGGTTTTGTTCATAAAATCAAATAATATATAGTGTGAGAAAACAATGGTAAGAGATTAACTTTGAAGAGGAGGTCAAAATATGCCTTGTATTCTTGGTTTCTTTATAGCTACAACACTACATGAGGACACAACGTTCCATAGTTCACCACAAAGTCATCTAGAAAAAATCCAGGTGTTCACCGATGAACATGGCAGATATTTTCAAGAACATTCCCTTAGTGCCGCTCAAATTTATAACTATCCCTTCATTGCCATCCAAAATTCTAAGTTTTCCTTACTGCCATCCATTTAGAAGTTTTTATCCCTTCATTGCCATTGCCGTTGCATGGACATACCCTATTCCCCTAGCTGTCAACCATATAAGTTGTTCTCATCAATGCCATTGAGGTAACGGAATGGTGTTTTCACGGTCACCATGGTGTCGCAGGAGGTCACGGCGTCTGCCAAGGTGATGATGATGGCATGACGCTGATTGACATAGGCAGCTTTCGAGGCACAGATAAGCGCAATTGGTGACAGTGACAGGAACCTATAATTTTTTATGGCAGTGAACGGACCCTATAATTTTCAATGGCAATGAAAGGGTGGTTATAGAATTCAATGACAATGAAGGGTTTTCTCCAGGCAAAACGCATGCATGTGCAAACTTGTACACCTAAGGTGATTGAATACATGCAATTTGTAGGTGACCGAACATACACAGAACTAAGACGGCTTAATCCATGGCTAGTTAGGAACTATGCATAGTTAAGTTTGTAGGTCATGAGTATCTCCATTGAAACAAAGATATGAATCTTTCCTGCAGCATATATGTGTTTGTATGTTTAAGAAATATCACTTGCCTGCCTAAAATTTGGTGAGATGCCCAGATGGTATAACAACAACATAAGATCAAGCAGCTCTTCTTCTGTAAGTGCTTCCGACGAAGATTGAGTTGCCATTGACATGTTTTCAAGACTATGCAGTGCTTGGTATCCATATTCAATTTCTGATTGAGCACTAGTGCTAGGTTTGTCTTCGATCTCATCACTCAGACCTCTACCATTGCACTCAGCAGCAACATGAGCAGACCTTTCAGGCATAGACTTACATGGGCCTTTTGAAGTTGATGGCACATACTTAGCAGTTTCTTTGTATCTTAGGCCAACAGCAACATCTGTCACTGAGCAGCAACAAGGCTTCTGTACTGTAGTGTGTGTAACACGTGTCTCTTCATCATTCATGCAGCCTTCATCCCATTGTACTTCATTTTCCACAGCATCAAATTGGTGATGCATCAAAATACTTGGTGGTCCACCGATTCTAGGAATTACACTGTAATAGGCATCGTTCCTAAAAAGCAATTGTGTTGGAAACTTGCGCTTTCCACCTTTGTGAAGAAATCCAACACCATTCCCCCAGTTTGCTTTAGAGGATGATGCAGATCCAGCAGTATCCATAGAAAATCCTTCAGACAACAAATGTAGGATTACTGTGTACAATGAAACAAGCACAGTGTTGTTGAAAGTCCCATTGACAACCATCCTATGATCTCCACCTCTAGCTTTCAGCACCGAACTTTGTACAAAGGACCTAAATACAGAGCCTGGAGGCTGGGGAGGAGACATCGGTGGAATAAAGCATATTACCAGGCTGCAAAGCTCACGATGCATATCCTCGATCTGCAAAGAAAAATAGCAGCCTGTGAGTATATGACAAGACAGAAGGGAGGAAGAGAGCTTTAGATATCTAGAACCAATAGTGTGTTAAAGTATTCTATTAAGCAAATGACAGTTAAATCAACCCTCGTATGGGTGCCATGCACTAATGCCTTGCAAGGACATGGGCAAAGGGTATTGATAGATCAACCCCTAAAGCACAAAGCATGAAAATCAGGCAACATAGAAGTATAGAAAATAAAAAGGTAGCAGAAAGCATAGATTCACTAATGCAATAATATCCAATCACAACAGAGCAGTTTAGTTAGATAAATGAAAAACTCTAAACTAAATAAAAAGGTATGTAGCAATGATATCCACATGTCAAGTGCAACCAAATAATTGGAGAACATGATTCAAGCGAGGACGAATATAGATCATCAACCTGAAACATTATTCGATGGTAGGATAGAGAACAAGATCACAGAACAGTAAAAACTGCTTCGTGTTGCTGCAGCAACATTATGTAAGAAGTGAACAAGAAGAAATGAAAACATGCTTCTTCTCTGTGTAAAATTCTTGATGCTGTGTTAACATCATGTAGAAATCAATAGGATGAAACAAATACATACTTATTCTTTGTGCAACACAGAATTCCTAGTTATCAGGAGAAGAAATGACTGCTTACAGAAAAATCTGCCGAGATGAAACGAATTTACCTTTTTGATTGCATCTGAGAGTGTTTTCATCGTCAGTGTCATGCTAACTTCATCCTCAGAAAACCCAGGCCACCAAACAGATGGTACAAGGCACTGTAAATCCTGCTTATTTGGAATCTTCCTTGTAAGGAACCCTTCAAACGAGAAAGCGAAATCTTCTGATTTCCACCATAAACACATTACATCTTTATGCCTAAGAAGGTGGCAAACCAGCGCTAAAAATGGATATGACCCAGAATACGGGCATTCTGTCAATACAAGTGGTGCAGCTTTGCACATGCAAGAAAGAGCCACAATGAGCTCCTGGAATAATGAAGTGCAACCTGGGAACCAGAGGAAAAGGTCAAGAACCTGATCAAGGCATGAGAAATCATGTGGCTCATGAATCTTGAAAACATCTAAAAGTAGAGTGGTGAACGAGCCCCAGGCAACATACTCAAGGCACCCCTGGCTCACTTCAATAGCACTGAAAAGTTCTGCACATATCCCTTCTGAAATTGGTCGAAAGAGTTCTTGTAGTGGTGCGAATTTTTTGACCCTCCTCAGTTTCTCAAAGTATGCTGATTCAGATTTCTCCAGGTTGTGAACTTCTAGCAATCGGAACAGACATCTAAGAAGATATGTCACAAACGACCAAGAGCGTGGTGGCACCTCCAATGGATCAAACCCATCAACAGGATACCTGAATGGATGTGAGCCAAAGTTCAGATGACAACGCTCTCCTTCCGAGAGGGAGATTGCAGCATAATATCCCTTCTTAGGTTCCACATTGCGAATTCCATCAAAAGCAACACCAAGAGAAGTCCCATTCCTGTAAAAGGAGATTTCTCCTGCATCCAAGTTGATGCAGCAACCGATCACATCTCCTACTGCCCATGGCTGGCCATATGGCTTTGGGTCATTGTTCCACTTAGTCACCCTCCGGCCATCAAAGGAATATGAATCATCAGCATCACCAACACCTTTCTGATCAGTAAAAGGGCAAGAGAGAGTAGCCCATCCAAGCTGCTGAACTCCAGATGTCTCCAGGGTCACCTCATACATCCATTTTCCTTTCCACACACAGGCATTAGCCCTGGTGCTGCTGAACGGGGCAGAGCTCTCAACAAGTAAAGGTCCCCTGACATTCCTGAAGCTACCGCAAATGCTCGAATCATCAAGGACCACCTTGCTCTGCCCAGCACCTTTGTCCACAATCAAGACGCTACCATGGTATCCACGGATGCATTTTTCCCAGTCAATATCAAATTTTCTAGCTCGATTCCTCAACACTGAGCGCACAAAGCCCGTATCAATTGGTCCAGGAGGCCGGACCACTGACTTGTGAGGGAGATCAAAGATGTGCTCTATCGTCCTCTCAACAGCCTGGTGCCCGATTTCGTCATGATAGGACACCAAGTGTGACTTCTGGGGGCTAATCTTAGCTTCATCGCCAGACAATAACACAGCCAGCCCAGGGGAGAATGCACTCCTCCTATGGCTACTGCTTCCTTCTGCCATCAAGCTCAAGGGTGGCCTTAATGTGGAGCATCTGATTCAGTTGAACCCCATGCACAACGGAGACAAGGAAGGATTGATCTTGCACGACGGAGAAAAGGAAAAACCTGATCAAACCATGGACAAATGGGTTAGACTAGAGTGACTAAACTGGATGTGCTATGTTAAATTATCAAGCTCCTGAGCAACAAACAGGACAGAGATTTGGGCCTTCTTTGGAACCTCTTGTCTGAGAAACAATTTTAATCTGATATCTTCTAAGCTGCGGTCTAAAGAAACAATAGTATGAAAAATCTGGGTGTTAGCAATCCTAATTATTGCGTATAGATTTTCTGTATTGAGTGTAAAATGACTCGTATGCCTCTTAGGTTAAGAGTAGCTCATTTATTGACTGAATACAAGCTGAAATCAATAAAAATAATTTATAGTTTGTTACAACGATAAAATAATGAATCAAATGGACAGAAAAATGGAGCATTTCATTCTCTAAATTTTAAATAAATCAACATGAATCGAATAATTAATCATTCATAGTGTGACCAATTCAATTTTTCAACCAACAATTAATCTCCTGTTCTCTACAAAAAGTATAACCTACCAATTTGAAGCATGGGTCGGGATGAGGCTGACCATAGAAGACAGGGACCAAATTCAATTTTGACGGCTCAAGTATGAACATTCTTTATCTTCTGATGAGCAGGGGCGGATCCCTTACAGGGATTTCCGTGCTCAGCTTGAAGGGAAGGGAAGAGGAGGGGTGGAATCGTGGAAGTACCTGGTCGGTACTCGTCGCCGGCGAAGAGACCAACTAAAGCCTCAGCACCTGTCTTAGGGCGGCGGCGGCGGCGGCGGCGGCCCACCAGTCGTCGGAGAGCGAGAGGGGGCCGAGAGAGAACGCACGAGTAGTGGACGGAACGGGACGGAAGGGAGGTGCGTTATGCACACCGATTGGGGACGCGGCCAAACAGGGAGAGGGGAGGAAACTCCCAATTGAGAGGTCCCGGATATCAACGGGCTCTCCTGTTGACCTGTTGCCGGCGATAGTCGGCGGCGATGGCGCGAAGGATGGGAGCAGCTAGGGTTTCACCTTGGAGAAGTCACGGGGAAGACGACGAGATGGAGAAAGAGAACGAAAAAAAATTTGGGGACTATATTCCGGATTAGACCTTTCCTTTCACGGAAAATACGGTTGGGTATGTCTGTATATAGGCATACTGTTTGAGTAGAGTACTGTCCTATATTATGCTGTGTTTTGGTTATTATCTCATAATGGAAATGGGGGAAATGTTCGAGAAAACAATTCAACTCTTCATTCTTTTTTCTTCAAGAGTGAACTTCCCTTTGCATGTCTTTGTACTTGTGCCTTTTACTTCTTCTTTTTCTACAATATGTGGCTTTTACTTGATTTTTTCCACACTCACCTAGTGCTGAGATAAGAGGATATCGACCTTTATCGTTTTCATTTCTCTATATAAATGAAGCATTTATATCCATTGATGTTTTTTATTTCGTACTCCGTACTTAAAATTAGCCTTCCGTGGCTTGAACTGTTAGGGCCAGCCATCCGAGCAAGTCCAACAAAGTTTATTTAGTTACTAGCGAGCAATTCATGTAAACTTTGCAAATATTCATTAGGCAGTGTAGGATGTCGTCCTTAATCTACTATTAGCTTCCTGAATTATTGGAACAAAGGACACTATTGTCAATGTTGCTTATATAAAAAATGGACAAAACTAATTGGAGAAGGGAAGAAACATTTTTTGGCACGTGCATTTCATCTATCATTGTTGTGTCACATAAATTGTGGTTGCGAAGAGAGAACATTGGTCATCACTTTGCTAAAAAGGTGACTATTATTTCTAAATATATGTAAGACAGGCCATTCAGATAACTCAAGCGAAACAGGGAAAAACTAGTATGTATGTTATATCAGAGATATCATGTAATAAACAAAACCATTAAACAAGGTACACAAGGAGGAGCTCGTCGGAGGGAATTAGGGATATATGACGGCACACGTGGGAGATGGAGAGCACGGGCGTATGAGTAGGTCGCCTGATAATTTGTCTGGATTTCAAGAGTTTGAATTCTAGGGAGGATGTTTCCCTTATCGTTCTTGTGATTGTTCTCAGTTTCATATTTAGGTTCGGGTATTTCCAAAGTTGCACATTCGACTACATTGCGAATACACAAATTTGGATTACGAATCGTGAAAAGTCTACCAAGCGCCACTGAGATTTACTTAAACAAAAATTCAAAGGGGTGCTAGGGGTTCCGTGGAAAAGCATCGTGAGAACAGCAAAGAAGAGAAAATAGAAACCCCTTTCCCTCCTACTGCACGTGCACGGGCAAGGCGGGCCATGGGGCGGCAAGCGGCAACCGCGCCCACACGACGTCCGAAAGCTCCTCCGTAGCATGGATCCAATGTTGACCCGTGCGACGTATCACAACCGCAACCATTCCGACCGTCCGTGGCCACAGCCGCTCTTGCTGTGCTCCTACAGCGGCGAAAGATTTGGCCGGCAGCACAAGAAGTTGGCCGGGCTCGACCTCACCTGCTGGACTGCCACGGTACTCGGTAGCATAGATATTCTTTTGTCATTATACTAGTATTATATAAAATATAAAACAAGATGAGAAGCCTGAAATGCCCAGCGGACTCTGGATTCTTGGCTCTCGCCGAGCTTGACGTGTGGCGCCGGTGTTTGGAGCCGATCGGCAAGTGGTGGCTGGCTATAACAAGCGAACAATAATACGCACAAAACCTCGGTCCCCCGCGGGCACATTCTGGACTGGAAAGATGGGAATACGAAATAAAAATGGTTTTGTAGCCGTCGAGAAAGACGTAGCCTACCCGCACAAGATTCGTCGATCATTACGCGCCCCGTGGTGGAGCGCGCCGATTACTTTATTCGGCACGTGAATCCTCCTCGTCCCATCCCGTCCCGGGGCATCTCTATCCTGCCGTATCTCTCGAAGCCCAGTTCCTTTTCTTAGGTTTTGTTTTATTAAATTTGACCATCAAATTCACTATGCAAAATTTTTATTTTTCGTCGTATTAAAATATCAATATATGCATAGAGTATTAAATATAGATAAAATTAAAAACTAATTATATATTTTTATTATACTTTACGAGACGAACATTTAAGTCTAATTAGTCAAAGTTTAGATAATTTTTATCAAATACAAACAAAATGCTACAGAAATTCCAGATAATTTGACGAACTAAACAAGGTCTTTTAATATCAATTTGACGAACTAAACGAGGCCTTAGATTTGAAAATCAACCCGATCGTGGAGAGTGTCGGTCTGAAACTCTGAATGCCATCAGGTAGGTAAAAAATTTAGCCGGCGAGTACCGAGTACGTGGAGCAGGAAGGAACACGTGTGCTCGTGTCGTGCGTGCAGCCGTGAGCGGCCACGAAAGCGACCGAGACGTACGATGGCGCCACGCTCTCGCCGTTCTATCGTTCATTTCGTCTCATCCCGGAAGGCCGGAAGGAGTCCGGGAGGACAGGAGAGACCGCCGGGCGGTCCGAGGCGGGATCTGCTCGCGTCAGCTAAGTTGCCGGGCGCGCGAGGCCGGTGGCGTGCGGCGACCGCGTGCCCGTGCCGCTCCCCGTGCGGCCGCGTCACTCGCTGCCGCGTTTTTTGGTAGAGGAAGATGCGTACGTGCGCGCCAGCAGCGGCCCCGCACCTCTTCGCGGGGGACGCTCTTCTGCAATCGTCGACCCACCGTGCTGCGCACCGCGTGCCGTCGTGGCGCCGCTGTCGGCCACTGGCTGATCCCTGTTCTGGGTCGGAGTGGGAGCACTGCGCGCGGCAGTATGGTGCATTGGTGCTGGAGCGAGCTAGTGGCGCCCCTGTTCTCTGGTCCACTCGGCGTGCCAATGCCATGCCGCGGTAGATTAGGAGGATACGAGATCAGCGAACACTACAGGTTTAGGCGTTTAGCAACACGCTTGCTCGCCGGCGAAAGAGATGCAGTCTGGCAGTAGGCAGCTAGAGTGGGCCGAGCTCCAAATCATGCAAGCAGAGTGGGCCAAACAGCACATGCAAGCAGAGTGGGCCGAGCAGCGTAACATCCGCACCCATCGGCCCATGCCTATATAACTGAAAAAAAAACAGCATGAACAAACACCTACTAACGCTGCACAATTGCATCAGACGCGCGAATCATCAGTCGTGGTCTAGTCCCAGCTCCCGCTCAGCAGCGGCTTCACGTCGGCCACCTCGCCGAACATCTTCACCAGGTCGGAGCAGCTCGCCGCGGCCTGCTGATTCTCACCCTCGCCGTCGCTGTCCTCCACCTGATCCACTTCCCCCTCCAGCTGCAGCCCGAGCTCCTCCTCGACGTCGTCCGACGCCGCGATAAGCAGCAGCTCGCAGCCCTCGTAGTTGAGCAGGTCCGGCGGGTCCGCCGGCGCGTACCGCCGGCTCCCGAATGCGCCCTGCAGGTGCGCGGGGAACGCCGCCCGGCGCTTGTTCTGCAGCCCGCGGAACCCGCCCTCGCCGTCGCGGCCGCCGCCGGAGGGCGGGTCGGGGTTCTTGACCTGCACGAGGAACGACGCCTCCGGCTCCACGTTCAGCGCCTCCTGAGGTTCCCCGGCGCCGCGCGTGGGGAGCTCCAGCTTGTACACGAGGTGGGTGTGCGGGCTCCGGCTCCGCCCCCGCCCGCCGGACGGCTCGTGCTTCAGGATGCGGTACACGCCCTCGCCCAGCGCCCGCGCCGCCGGCCTGTGCCGCTTACCTCGCGTCGCCGTGCTGTACTCCTCTGCAACGAATACAAGCAGAGCAGAAGATCAGATTTTGCTTCCATCTCACACCGTTTTGTCAAGTTACCGATCTGCAACGAATACAAGCAGAGCAGAAGATCAGATTTTGCTTCCATCTCACACCGTTTTGTCAAGTTACCGATATTTCCCAGCCAAGGACCGAGCGATTCACTACACACGTTCGATCATTTTCAATGGAAAAAAAGTCATGCATGCTGCTCAGCACACAATCGGGCGAAGATGCGGGATATTCACCGGTTGTGACCCAAATGTCGGATCACCGGTTTGTCAAGCTACCAATGACAATGTTCCCGAGCAAGAACCGAGCGATTCATCAGCGCGATTACAGAGGTTCGATCATTTGCGATGGAGAAAAGTTACTCTGTTGAGTACCTTCCTTAAGCGCGTCCTTGATGTCCTGGACCTTGGTGGTGACGAGCTCGACGTAACCCCAGTACGGGCGGCTGTGCTTCGCCGGGTCCGGCAGGCTCTTCTTCCCCATGACGACAAGTCGGAGTAACGGCTGCTCCTCGATGTTCACCTCCTGCACCGTGCGCAGTCTAGTAAGTCTGCGTGTCCTGTGGCCAAATAAATGAGCTACTGAAGCAGAGCAATGCTACAAGCTACATATACCTCCTTGCCGTGGCCGCCTTCCGCGCCTTTCTCCTCGTTTCCTCCCTGGCCGCGCTCACCCTGTTGGTGGCGCTTGTGTCCTTCCTTGCCGGAGTCCGGCGCCTGCTTCTCCTCGACGCCAAGTCCTCCGCCGCCGGACTCGGGGCGCAGGATGATGTACATGCGCTGCACGTCGTCGGGGCTGTGCGCCTCATCCTTGTCCACCTTGGGGCGGTAGAAGAAGAAGATCTCGCCCTTCTCCTGGATCTCCACCTTGGGGTCTGGCCGTGTCTTCGCCTCCTTGCCTTGGCCCATGGCGGCGAACAGCGGATGGACAGAGTTTGCAAACGATCGAACGAGCTGCTTGCTCTGCCAACGATGGCGACGGAAAGCGAAGGTGAGAGTGGTGAGTGTGGGCAGAGGCGGCGCTGTGAATCGGCGGCGGTAAAAAGCACGCAAGCGGACGGACGGGTGTGCTCGACGAGCTTCTGGCTAGCTTACACGTGCGCACGTACGTGGCCCCCGGCGCCGGCTAGAAGCATCCAGTCCGGTAGGAGACTCAGCTCACTAGTAGTGCTCCACCTCGTATCTACTGATCATAACAAACGATGTGCGGGGGAGACACGTGTGGACGTGCCCACGCTGCACGTTTCAGCTTGCATCACGTGACTCTGTTAGCACGTGCCAGCGCGAGAGGTCCATTTGAGATTCAAGACCCAAAAAAAAAAGCGTGATGTGGGCATTTGCCTGCCATCGGCCGGTGGCGCGCCGGCGCGGAGGATCGAGCCAGCTGCGTCCGCGTGTTGTGCCGCTTTATCGCATCGCTCCCTGCACGCTTCGATGCATCTCTCTGCGGGGATCGGACGGAGGAGGTGCTGACTCGCAAGCCGTGGCCCGTACACTGTCATGGCGTTCTCGAACATATGGAGATGCAATTCAGCATTCAGGCAAGTAGGCAACGCTTGCGATGCAATGCTTGATTGAGTGCTGGAACAGATAAACAGAGTGGGCTGAGTGCCTGATTGGAGAATCTCGAGCAGCAATTGCTAGTCTTCGTTTAGTTTATCTTCTGCCCTTCTCTCAAATGTTGTATGCCAAGACCGCTTGCCTGCTGCAGTTCAGCGTATAGAAGGAACTGCCAATCTTCGTGCCCATGCAATCACACGAGTTTCGATCTCTGCTCCTCATTTGGTCGTCTTCTGTCAGCGTAAGCAGTTCTCTTGTTTCAGTTGCTCCTTTGCCTGAAGCTGATGTACAGATGCAGTATTATCAGAGAGGATAACACGGGCGCCGCCACTCTCTCTCCCTGGACCTAGCCTACACACACCCCGTCACATGCCACCCCACGCAGTATCTCAAATACGGTCTCCACACGGCCCCCAAGTCCATGCTCTAATCCACCCTATCCTGCTATCCACAAGCCCATGGACGAACTCCCAGTAGACCACCCAAATGACCCAATTGGATTGGATCGGACCAACCGCAGTACCGCACGGCCGGCCTCTTCCCGTTCCCGGCGCTAGTCGCTGCAAGCGCAAGGCGCAACGCCCATGCACGTCACCGCGCCCCACCTCCTCCCCGCACCGCCCAAGCCGCACTACCATGCCGCGCTCCGCTTCACCGTGTCCGCGTCCGCAGCGGCGGCGAGTCCCGTGGGCGGCCGCAAGGCCGTCATTGTTGGCGGCGGGCTCGCGGGCCTCGCCGCGGCGACGCACTTGACGTCGCTCTCCGTGCCGTTCACGCTCGTCGAGGCCTCGGACCGCCTGGGCGGCCGCGTCGCCACCGACGTGGTGGACGGGTACCGCCTGGACAGGGGCTTCCAGATCTTCCTCACCGCGTACCCGGAGTGCCGGCGCCTCCTCGACTTCCCGGCGCTCAGGCTCCGGCCGTTCTACCCCGGCGCGCTCGTCTTCTCGCCGCCGGGGAGCCGTTCGACCTGCTCTCCGATCCGTTCCGCCTCCCTCTGCGCTCCCTCTCCGCAGTGTTCTCCCCCGTCGGCACCCTCTCCGACAAGGTACTCGTCGGGCTTACGCGCCTCCGCGCGGCCGCCACCCCGGACGACGTCATCCTCTCGGCGCCGGAGACGACCACGGGGGAGCACCTTACGCAGCTCGGGTTCTCGTCCTCCATCGTGGACCGGTTCCTGCGGCCGTTCCTCGCCGGGTTTTCTTCGACCCGGCGCTCGACACGTCGTCCCGCCTCTTCGAGCTCGTGTTCAAACGCCTCGCCCTCGGCGACAACGCCCTGCCGGAGGACGGCATCGCCGCCATCGCGGAGCAGCTCGCGGCTCGCCTCCCAGCGGGCTCTGTCCGCCTCAACACTCGCGCCGTCGCCGTCGACCAGTCCGGTGTGACGCTGGACACCGGCGAGACCATCCCCGGAGACCTCGGCATCATCGTCGCTGTCGAGCAGCCACAGGCCGAGAAGCTCCTGCCGCAGCTATCAGCTCAAGAAAAGGCCAAGAAATCGGAGAGGAGCACCGTGTGCCTCTACTTCTCCACCGACCGGGCGCCGGTCCAGGACCCCATCCTGCTGCTCAACGGGTCGGGCAAGGGGATCGTGAACAACATGTTCTTCGCCACCAACGTCGCGCCGGTGGGCAAGGTGCTGGTGTCCGTGTCCCTCGTCGGCTCGTTCGCCGACAGGGACGACGCCGATCTGGCCGACGAAGTGGTCCGCGAGCTCGGCGGGTGGTTCAGCCCCGGAGAGGTCGCGTCGTGGACGCACTTGAGGACGTATCGCATCGGGTTCGCGCAGCCGGACCAGACGCCACCGACGACGCCGGCGGGGAGGGACCCGAGAGTAGGTGACGGATTGTACGTGTATAACACCCCAAAATTTGTATTTTGGGTTGTTATTAGAAAACACTA
>CM041631.1:5355149-5550113 GCA_023333625.1 Bothriochloa decipiens
CACACATATGACGACCTCTGGTCTTCTTTGGAAACCAGGGTGTGACAACGTGTGCGGTGATCACTGGTGCTCCGCCACGTTCGACGGCGCCCTGGTGTCCGGAAGAAGGGCGGCCGAGGCTCTGGCCAAGGACAGGGGACTATGATCTTCGTAGTATGAGCGTGTGTTTGAGTTTGTTTGTGCTGCACTGCAGTGGAAGGAAAAAATCATTTCGCATGATGATCGAACGAGGGGTTTTTGAGTGACAAGTACATTTACATGTACATCTTCAATTCAACGGCTAAATTTCATCTTGTAAATTTCTCTTCCAAATCAGATTCATGTTTACTCATTTAATTTCACATGTTTTGTGCACCATAGTACCATTAGTGGCGTGCGAAAGTGATCGCAATTACATTACTAATTCGAAAAAGGTCATTTTGAAATGTAAATTGAGAGGTATGTAGTATCGAGTGACTACTGAAAACCCTTTACAGCATGTAACGGCTTAGGCTGATGGTTAGGCCGGCTGCTGTCTTATTGTGAGAAAACAAATACTCTATCATAGATGATAAGTTGAGACGAACATGACACAACTCAAGAAGCAATGATACAAAAGAGTTTGATAATACAAGAAGTTACGTCTTAAATTGCTCTATACGAATGAGCCAATGAGGAATGAAATACTCCGCTTCAGGTCACTGAACAATGCGCAAGACCTGAGCTCTGTTATTCCATAATCCAGATCCAGAAGAGGAAAAAAAGAGAAGGGATGAAAAATGTCCTCGCTATAGCTTTGGTCAATCAATTAAACTGGGCCGACGTGGCGCAAGTTAGCCCACACAGAGTTTCTTACGTATGGGTCCCACAAGTCATCCGGAGTTCGGGATCAGCATAGTCATGAAAGGCCAAAGGCCCCAAACAGTCCAGAAGGCCCAATCCCGAACTGCTCACATCGGATCCGCTCCGGCTCTGACGACGAGATGGGCTCCATGGAAGCGTCGACCACGCCGGAGAACGGCTCCGCCGCCGGTGGCGGGGCCGGGGCCACGGCGTGCAACGGGGCGGGCGCCGCGTCGAACGGAGGAGGCATGGAGAGGAGGTTGAGGTCCTCGGCGTCGTCCGCGTCGTGGGCGGCGCACCTTCCCCTGGAGGTGGGCACGCGCGTGATGTGCCGGTGGCGCGACCAGAAGCTCCACCCGGTCAAGGTCATCGAGCGCCGCAAGGGCGCCGCTTCGTCTGCCCCCGCCGACTACGAGTACTACGTCCACTACACCGAGTGTAAGAGCCTCCTGCTTAGCGCCCCTCGCCAGGATGCATGCTGTCTAGGGTTAGGTTTTGTGCTCTTCGGCTTTGGGGAATTTTGGCCTTGTCATGTAACTGGCTAATTGGGTGTAGAATACATTTAATGGAGAGGTTTTTGTGATGAATTGAGCTTTCTGTTTCATACCTTTGCACATTTCAGCAAAATGATCGTTCTGCTGGTAGAGAATTTAGTATAGTCACAAACTCTTCTGAACAATTTTAGTCGGAGCTAAGGCTGGTCTCTTGTCTTAACTGCAGTATTATGTTCTGATAATCGTGGACTGATATATCTTAAATGATTTGAACTCACAGTCAATAGAAGACTTGATGAGTGGGTTAAACTTGAGCAGCTTGATCTTGAAACTGTCGAGACTGATGTTGATGAGAAAGTAGAAGATAAGGTAAATGGAAATGCATGCTATTATGTTGCTATACATACTAACAATATCTATGCCATTCCTTCACATCTAGTCAGTGGCAGACTGTTTGATTGCTAACATTTTGGTTAAGCTATGTCTATAACTTTTATTGACAACACCACTTTTGCAAGATGAGAGTTGGTATGATTATCTTTTGATGTTTTTTCCAGGCAACAAGCTTAAAGATGACACGGCACCAGAAACGTAAAATTGATGAAACACATGTTGAGGTATGCTGCAGATTGTTATTACTCATTGCACATTTACTATTTTCACTTAAATAAATGTTATGTGAAGATTTATTATCTGAATGTTAGTTGAGGCATGAGCTCTCTGTGCATTCAGTTCAAAAAACATTTCTTCCTAATTTGACCTCATTCCTTCTGGTAGCAAGGACATGAGGAGCTTGATGCAGCCAGCTTGCGGGAACATGAAGAATTCACAAAGGTGAAAAATATCGCGAAGATTGAACTAGGGAGATATGAGATAGATACATGGTATTTCTCTCCTTTTCCACCAGAGTACAATGACTGCCCGAAGCTGTTTTTCTGTGAGTTTTGCCTCAACTTCATGAAGCGCAAAGAACAGCTTCAGAGGCACATGGTGAGCTATACTTGTTTGTGCTTTATACATTGCCTATTTATTCAATACATGCTACTACTATACATAAAAGAAAACTGTATTAGTGAGCTCCCTTGTTTCTTCCTTGTTTCTCTAAACTCATCCATCATCAATTTCTGTTTAATTTTAACCTAAGGTGCTAGACTGGCCACCAAGAGACTAGGAAGCAGGTAGCAGGAACTAGATTATCAAGACAGCAACTAGTAGTTCTTGGTATTGTGCTGTATCAGAAAACATCCATATACCGAAGTAAACAAATAACAATAAGAAATTACTCATACAGCCCACAGTTTGGCATGTGTTGCTTTTAATCAATACTCAATAAGTAATCATACAGTACTTACTTTCAATAGCTGAGCAACTAGCAAACTACACATGACAAGGCCACACACACACACAGACACCCTAAAACACCAGATGGTTTCTTGAAGTGGTTCTTAATATCCTTTTCTTTGCTTTTACAGAAAAAGTGTGATCTTAAGCACCCCCCAGGTGATGAAATCTATAGAAGTGGAACTCTATCAATGTTCGAGGTAAGTTTTGTATCCATCTTAGATTCTTCCATGAGTATTTTTTATTGGGACATTTAATTCTTGACCCTTTTGGTTTTATTTTCATCTTGTTGATCATGTACCGATTTTTTACTTCTGCCACCTTTGAGCAATAGCAAAGGTTTTGAAAAGATGGCCCAAGCTACAGTTCTGTGAATAATTATATATACATATTATAGCAGTAGTTAACTAGTTATAGCTCATGCATTAACTAACAGCAAAACCTTTTGATCCCAAGCAAGTTTGGGTAGGCAATTTCTTAAGGGTTTCTAGCAAAATGTGAAATCAGTCCATCCATTCACTTTGTTAGCAAGTACTTTGCTGATTCTGGAAAATTATGGTACCAGAATGTTTTTTCAGTTTTAGTTGGTCAACTAAAGGATCTTTTCAAACCCATGGCTGTAATGTTTATTTGTTTAGGAATGTGACCATAGACAGTTAGACACGTATTACAAGAACATGTAGAAGTTAGGAGCCACAATTGTTCACATTCAGTAATTTTCTTATGAATGATGAAATTCTGTTGTCAAGCTGCTTCAGTTTACTGTGGAGGATAGTAATTGGAATAACGCTTGTACAATGACAGGTTGATGGGAAGAAGAACAAGGTTTATGGACAGAATCTTTGTTATCTGGCCAAGCTATTTCTTGATCACAAGACATTGTACTATGATGTTGATCTGTTCTTGTTTTATGTCCTCTGCGAATGTGATGATCGGGGATGTCATATGGTGGGATATTTCTCTAAGGTAAAGTTCACAATGATATGAATCTATGATATATTTTGTTAAGTTGCTTCAGTAGTTTTCGTGCAAGATATGTTTCGCGCCAGTGGAGTGGATCATTTAATGTTAGAGAACATACCTGCTTTCTGTTGAATGGGGTTTTCTCTTTGCAGGAAAAACACTCTGAAGAATCTTATAATTTGGCATGCATTCTCACTCTTCCCCCATACCAAAGAAAAGGATATGGGAAGTTCCTGATTGCTTTCTGTAAGTATTGCCTCTGATTTTGTATATTCCATTATATAATCACTAAAGTTGAATATCTTGTGGGACAAAAATTAGTACTTTAGGAATTTTGTTCACTGATGAAGAACTGTCTTTGCCGTTGCAGCATATGAACTTTCCAAGAAGGAAGGTAAAGTTGGGACACCGGAGCGCCCTCTTTCTGATCTTGGTCTGCTCAGCTATAGAGGTTATTGGACTAGAGTGCTTCTAGAAATTCTAAAGAAACATAAGGGCAACATATCTATAAAGGTAACACCCTTCCATCCAGATATACCTTTTTTTTGTTGTACAAATTCAAAAGCTGATTGAATTTTGATATAGCAGTTCTAGAAAGAAACTTTCTTTTGGCCATAATTCCTCGAACTACCCTACCTAAGCCTTGGTCTATGACAAAAAAGAGTTGCCCCTGTGTTTCATAGATTCACTTCAATAAGCAGGTGGATTTTCTGTGCTGCAATTGTGCATTAGTCAAGAATTCCCTAAATAAGGACATTTAGTAGTGTTCTAGAACGTAATGTATGCTAATGGTCTTTTTGGATGAGAAAGATCCCCTCAGGAATGTTTGGGTTTAGTCCAGTTTGAAGATCCTCTTTCCAAACATTTGGGTGCTGTTATATTCCTCTTGTGCTGTTATCTTGTATAAAAACTAGTGTTTCACCTTAGTCATCCTGCACGTCTTGCCTGGGCCCTGAAACTTTTGGGTGCATGTGAAGCGACTAATTTTGTGGTACATTTCGTCATCTGGATTTTTCTGGATATTTATGGGATTGTAGTTGTCAGCACAGTGTACTGTGTCGCTGCCATAGTGCCATTCAGGGAGGCAGTATATACAGGAGGTTGATTGTTATACCTGGTTTTAGCTCTTCAATCAATATATTTTGTACCGAAAACTGCTAGATGGAGCAGTTAGTCAATGCTTTTTTTTTTTCACTTCTAGGAGAATCATGTTTGTTACTGAAACCACTATAACATCATAGATAGAAGAGGCAAACATGTAAATAGTAACATAATATATCATAGGCAGCTGTAACTTTTTAACATCAGATGTACAAGGATTGCAGCGAACAATATGCTAGATTCAGATTCTTGAAGCCGAGTGAGAAGTGTACTGAATAGCTTTAATTCTATAACTGTAAGACCCAGTGTATGTTGACAGAGCCACGTGCACCCAGTGAAATATGCAGAAACTTCCTCCGGGAAGGACATTTGATCCATGTGCTCTCTGGATCTTCTGCCTGTGCCTTCCTGTTCGTGTTGCTGCAGCTCTTGAAAACATTTGGACATATGCAAAGCAGATCTTCTGATGAGAGTACTTGTAACAATTGTATTCTGATCGTCAATTGTTGTTGCCTTCTTGTCCCTGGCCTGCACCACAGTGTTTGATGGTAGAGTGCACATGGTCGTAGCAGACCTTATTAGTTCACTTTTTTCTTGAAAATATATATACACACATAATTATAGTGCGTTCCTCCTAACATTCATAGCCATTTCTGAATCCAAATGGTAGGATAGCACTACCATGTCATCTAAGGAGGAGTAATTATCAATTTGATATGTAATGTCTACTGTTTCTAACAAGCTCTTGTACTTGCACGCAGGAACTGAGCGACATGACGGCGATAAAAGCAGATGACATCTTGAGCACGCTGCAGAGCCTGGACCTAATCCAGTACCGCAAAGGGCAGCATGTCATCTGCGCTGACCCGAAGGTCCTTGACCGTCACCTCAAGGCGGCAGGCCGGGGCGGCCTGGACGTCGACGTTAGCAAGCTGATCTGGACTCCCTACAAGGAGCAAGGCTAATAGGGCGCAGCTGCCCCCGGCCCCAAATTAGACGCGCTGACTGATGCGATGCTGTCAGTCCCTGTACATAACATTTGCTACTAGGATCTCCCTTCAGCCTACTTCACTCGTGTACCGTGAAACTGTAGTATGTAACTTGTAACAAGCCACTTTCTTGTGTTTGTGCTGTGCTGGTCTCCGAAAGCGAAAGAACCATAACCCAACTCTTGATTTCCCCTTGCACCAATCATGCCATCTTTTTTCATTGAAATCCAAATGGCCCAAAATCAGGGCGCGCAACCAGCAGTCAGCGAAGTGAGACCGTCCCCCATGATTGAAGGGAAACACAGCTGTGTGGATCATCCGCCCGAGTGGCCATTGCCAGATACGGATCCTGCCCGTCCACTCACTCGGAAAGAGGGCCTGCCCCCCGTGCCATGCCAGGTTCGTTCTTGCATGCGTGCATTTCTGTTCGCCGTTGCTGTGCCTGTGTTGCACGTTGGGCGTGGCCGTTTGTAGCAGATCGGGCGTTCGTACCGGCACCGTGCACCTGTGCGCCCATATGGGGGTGGGCCGGCCGGCCGGCCGGGGCGCGTGGGGCACGCACGCATGTAGCCCAGTAGCCGTGGTGGAAGGATCGAAGGCGTACTGGCTCGGCATGAATGGAGGGGGACAGAAACAAACTGGGGGTGCAAGGACTGGGTGGAAGACGACAGATGCAGTTGCGGATTCAGCCTTCAGGCAGGCCGGGGATGCCGACGGAGACGAAGACAAAGACGAGATGAGACCCGTCGTGGCGTGGGGGCCGAACGCTCTGCTCTCTTGCAGGCCGCGGTCCACGAGGGAGGAGGCGCGTGCTGTGCTGTGCTGGCGCGTGCGTTCCACCGGCGGTCCACGAGGGAGGAGGCTCCGGGCTCCCCGTCCGCGGGCCCTATTTAAAGAAGATAGAGCGCGAGCGCGAGACCATCCTACATTCCTACGACTGCTACTGCCGCGGCCTCAACTCGCAGCTCCGTGCATCTACGCGTGTGACTCGCTCGTTTGGGCTTTGCTGGCCGAACGTGTAGCGTACGTATGTGCTTTTGGAATTTTCATTCATGGTGGAATAAGCCGTTGAGTAAAGAACCCTGTTTCCATCCTAGTACGTACTTCTCCTCTTCTTGAGAAAAAAAAGGCACCAAGACTCCAAAAGCGCGTTACTCAAAAAAAAAAAAAAAAAGAGACTCCAAAAGCACCAAGTCTGGGATAGACAGATGGCGAAGTGTACACGTACACCCAGGCGCCCAGCAGGCACAGGGCACGCATGATTGGGACCGGTGCCGTGCCGTGCCTACCCTAGCCCAGCCGCTTTACGCTAATACCGATGCGCGCCCGCCGCTTTGTCACGAGACCCTGTAATCATGCGCGCACAGCCGCTCTCTCCGGTGGTTAGTCTAGCGTCTAGCCTAATCCGATTCCTTGAGCGGCGAGGCCAACGTCAAACGGCATCCTCTGCTTGCGTGAGCGGTGTGCGGACTGCGAGCACGGAATGGATGACGGATCCGCAGGCTGGATCAGCTTCTCTCCGCTTGTCCGTTGCCCCGGCGCGCGGCCCCCACATGCTCCCTGGCATCGCGTGGCGCCGCCACGAGGGGCCCGATTATATTAGCCGCATTGTTTAGCCGGCCACGTCTCTGCCGCCCCCCTCGCTGCACCTGCAGTCCCTACCAGCCTACCCAGCCCTCGTCCTGTGCCTGTAGAAGGCCCGCGGAACGCAACGTGGTTCCCGTTCCGACATCCATCGTCCTTTCCCCTCTCGCAACGGTATTTTGTTCGAAAATGAAGGGAGAAAACATCAGCGAGTATTACTACTGTACTTTCTTACTATCAATCAACTATTACACCAACTCAAGGCAGTGTGATCATTGCCGTATATCTACTAGAGACAGCGGTGGCCGCGCGGGCCGGCACCGAACAATTGACGCGACGGGATGGCGAAAACGGCGCGGGGCAGTGCAGCTGTGCAGTTGCAGCAGTCAGCATGCATGTGTCGTGGCGAGCGCGAGCGGAAGAAGAAAGCGAGGGCGAACGCCGAACGGAGACGCGTCGCGCTCGCGCTTGGCGGTAGCGAAAGTGTTAACCTGCGGAGATTACCTCTGTAAAGCACGCGCGGATGGTGCCACGGAATGGAACGCGCCGGGCCGGAGGGACGGTGCTCTGCTCGCGCGTCGGTCGCTTCCAGATAGAATTAGCCTCCGCTCGACAGGCCCAGGCCGAGGCCCATCTCTCCTCACTCCCACTGTTGCCCTAACTTCTTCAATTGAGAATCCGTCTCCGCTCACCCGCGTCCATCCCAGCCGCCTCACGCCACCGCTGCCGAATTCGCCTCCGTCGCCGCCTGAGCCCGTGGCTGCTTGACCCCCTTCATTTGCGCCGCCGCTTGCTCCCCCCGCCGCCCAAACTTCGTTCCTGGCCATGTGGTGAGCGTGAGGGGGGGCCTTGGACCCGCCGCTGGTAGGATGCGGCGAGCGGGGAGGGGTGGCCTTGGACCCACAGCCGCCTGAGGTCACGACTTAGGCTAGATCCGCCGCCTGATCCTGCCGTCAGTGGCCTTTCCACCACTTAAAACACCTGGAAGGAGGTTCTGTAGGCGTCAACAAGGTAAGACCCACGATTTTTCTTTTTCGATTTTGAAATGCATATGATAGGTTTGGATGTATAGTTGGTTCAGAGTGTTATGTATTTAGGTTTGCTCTCAATGTTGGGTGTACTCTTTATGGATTAGGGTTTACTTAGTCTAAATGGTTTAGTGTAATGTAGACGCCTCACTTTTTACATTGTTTGTTGTTAGATGCAAAACTTGTGGCGGACGGAGTTTTAGAAAAAACGAGGTCGCCCTAGAGAATTGTACCCCGACGTGTCTAGCAAGGATGCCCCTGTTCCTCCTGCACTCCCTGTCCCAAATTGCGACTATGGAGAACTGGCTGATATTAGCCAATCTCGCCATGAGGACACAGCTGCCCGTTGCTACTACACATGCGGTAGATTTAATGTAAGTGCTTGGTTTGCTTTCATTGTGTATTTATTTATTGTAGTAATTCGCTAACAATGTCGCTAACAATCTTATTTTGTAGGACCATGAGAGGTGCTTTTTCTTTCAGTGGATTGACGGTCCGGACAAGTTCGACCTAAGGTACCTCCAATTTGACGAGTGGTGGAAAGGGTCGCATAATCCACCCGATCAATTCAAGCATTGGGTGGCACCTCCCCCTGATCCCCCGCCAATGACAGCAGAGGAGAAGGAAGTAGCCAAATGAGACGACTTGAATCACTGCCTCGGTGCAAATACGGAGATTATTATGTGATACGTGCAGACAGGCCTAACGAGTTTGAATGTCCTAACCCCGCTGGAGTAAGTTCATATTGTACCTCTTCATCGCTTTCTTAGTCTTTTTCCAAGTACTAATCTTTCATGTTTTAGGGTGGGTACTCATTGCTGCGGAAGTGTAATTTCAGGGAGTGGCTCTAGGGTCCTAAGAACAAATGACCGGAGCCGAAGGTGGACAAGAAGAGAAAATTGGTTACCCTCGCTCCTCTTGTGATGTGCAAATGTGGTGTCGAAGCGCAGTATCGTCTACTTCCTTCGAAGCTTGCAACAGGCTATTGGTGCGGCCATATGGTTGATTACGATGAGGTTCGTTCGTTCCACTTCTTGCTTACTTGATATCCAAACTTTGTTGTATTTGCTGACTTGTGTTAAATTCTTTCGTTCGAGCACAGAGCCTCAGGAAATGCAAGTGGGAGGTTTTTGACCATGAAGACCGTAGGGAATACATGGGTACACTCAAGAAAAAGCAACTCATGGACCAGAAGTTCAAGTTTGGTACTCAGCTTGTGGACAACTACATTAAGATGCGAAAGCGAGAGCAGCTTGACTATGCCAGACGATTGGGTGTCCAAACCCCAAGTGTTGCTCGGTGGAAGAAAGACTGTGAGGTAGTGAAAAAGAAGAGAGCAGAGGAGGCAGCAGTGCATGCAAAAATTGAGGCAGAAAGAAGAGAGCATGAGGACATCAAAGGCCTTGAAGCTCGCCTGTCTCTCAGTGAGTCTCTATCAAAGCTCATAAACATGTTTGTGGTTTGTCTTTCCAACTGTTTATTTTGATTACTACAGAGATTGGATGCACAGGAAACTGGGATATTGAGGTCGCTCGTTCAGCTTATCTGGAGGAGACGACGGAGGAGGCCGAGAAGAGATTTTATGAAAAGGAGAAGGTGGCGGAGGCCGAAAAGAGGAGTGCTGAGGCGGTGATAGAGGAGGAGGACGATACTTCCAGATTGGACGAGCTCATCGCCCTTGTTGAGGCAGATGAGGCTAAGAAGGCTGGGAATAGCCGCATCAACCAGGTTGTGGGTGAGGGAGTGGAGGAGGAGGAGGACACTTCCAGATTGGATGAGCTCATCGCCCTTGTTGAGGCAGACGAGGCTAAGAATAGCAACATTAACCAGGTTGTGTGTGAGGGAGTGGCGGAGGAGTAAGAGTATGATGAATTGTTCACCCAGACCCTCGATGAAATTGAGGCCGCTTACTACAAGAAAAAGGCAGAATAGAGCAATGCAGATGAGCCTTGCCCTACCAATGAGGTTGTGGTAGAGGATAGTGGTTCGGACGACGAAGACTTGCCTTTTGGTTATGTTTCAGATTTTTAGGGCCGTAGTAATGTACTCTAGCTTCATGTTGTCGTCTGTTACTCTAGCTTCCTGGTAGTTGACTTTAAGTATTGGATCTCAAATTATGAGGACTTTCGCTTTGTTTTAGAGACCATTTTGTATTGGATCCCAAATTGTGCTTGTTTGGTAACGCACTGCATGTAATCTAAGTACCATTACGTGCTCCTTAAGGTTGTGGAAAATGATGACAAATTTAACGTATTCTCCGCTCGCAACATCTATATCTAGCTATGGCCATACTGGAACACGCAAGTCGTTGAAAAATTCCAGCATGTCAAGTTGAGCGTGCCTAGAAAAATTGTAGCAACTTAAGCTGACGCGCCATGACTGGTGGCGCGTGGACACTGCACTGACGCGCCATTTCTGGTGGCGCGGCCAAACCGAACTGAACTGACACGCCACACCTGAGTTGTGAGCGTGACGCGCCTCCAGACGTGGCGCGTCAGTTGGGCTTTGACGCGCCTCCGGCCACGGCGCGTCTGAGCCGCGCCACCAGCGAAGGCGTGTCTGTGCAGACCTGACGCGCCTCCAGCCATGGCGCGTCAGTGTCGTGCACAAATTTTTTTTGCGCCGCCTAACGCAAAGGAGCAGGAAAGCTGTAGTTCATATTCATTTCAAAGTATGAGAACAAAGCAGAGAGAACCAAACCCAAATAGAACACTTTAAAGTTTCTAGCATTTCAAAGTATGGGAACGACAATTTTACTAATACATTCAAGTTCACTAATACATCGAAGTGAGTTATAGGTACATAAGCAAAAGGCTGCACAAGCTGTAGTTCATGTTCATGCATTTCATGACCTTAAGACCCATAGAACAAGGAACATGCCTAAGTCCCTAGAGTGAACGGCTGTCGTGGACACCTTTGCCTCTTCCTGTTAGTTGAGATGACATTTCCAGTGAACGTGACGTCGGTATGGTCACACCATGGCGGTGACAGCACGTCCGCATCCCTTTGGCCCGAGTGGTGGACGTGAATGTTATATCCTGCAGCTTCATCATCGCTTGAGTCGGTGTAAGCTGCAATGCCTTCATTGTACCCATAGTCGTCTTCGTCATCCGCAGGTCCCTTGCCCGTGCTATAATGGGGCGGTGTGGGCGTTCGTATTGGTGGGACGGGTGGAACAACTTGAGGATCCCTGCAACTAAGCTCATGAGCGAGCTTCTTGTAGGTCCTCCAGGTTTTCTGCATTAACAGGAAGATAAGACAACATTAAATTCATGTGACACTGATATGGCCGCACTGAATTAGTGTTTACGTCGAACATCCACAAAAGCTTCTAGAACAGAAGGACCATGCTCAGCTGCCTCCTCAAGATGGAAAAGAGCTTTGTTCAACAAGTTCATCAATTGGTCCGACTGCAGTTATAGTTGAGTACGACAAGTTCATAAATTAAGTTTACACCTTTCATAGCAATTGTAATCATGAAGTATGGACAACTATCCACCAAATATGCATGTAGAGGTCCTCTCTGCGGCTGTGTCTCACCCCTGGTGGCAACGTCGTACTCATCCTCGACGATATCCTCACTAGAGTCAGCCCCAAGGTCTCGGTCAGTGTATGTAGAACTCAAGTGCGTCCTCGAAGTAGTGGCCAGCCACGTGAGTGTAACACCCCTGGTATTATATTAACTAAAACATGCCATGTCATCATATGCATTGCAAAACATTCATATTTAAGTCAACCTTAATGTGCATCAACTAAAACAAATTTATATTTCATAGGTTGCTTGTGTTTCTGAAATGTTATGTCACATGAAATCATAAAACCCTACTTTTGAATGTCATACAAAATACTTAGTTTATATTCTATGTACTTAAGGTGTAAACCGTGTTTACACTAGTGTTAAGCATAGTATATGAATTTAAGTACAACCCCTAAAAATGATTTCCATATTTGAAGTTGAATTTGGATTTCAAAGCTTATTCCCGAGCCTTGCAATTCAAATTTAGATTCAAATTAGAAAGCTATAAAATGTTTTTCAAGAGTCAACTTGGTCAACCAAGGGCACTATTGGGTCATTGAACTAAAAATATCCTTGGATGATGTTTGTGATCACTAATGACCAATCAATTAAATTATAAACCAAATCGAGTTTGTTTCCGCTTCTGAAAACCCTAATTTTTTTTAAATAAACTTGTTTTACCCCTTTTTCTATATTTCAAAATCTATAAATAATTTTGATATACTATCAAAATATAGTTTGTAGATATTGACAAGAGCTACAAGTTTAGTATTCAAAGTGTTTCAAGTTTCCAAAAAGAATTTCAAATAAATTTAAAAATACAATTTTTTAGCATTTATCCTCTTTTGATTTTAAAACCATAATTCAAAAATTATGCATAATTTGGGAAAAATTTATATATGAAAAATGTTTTGTTTGAAAATTTGAACATTTCATAGTTTTGAAGATTTTCAAGTTTTATTGAAAAATCAAAAGTAATTTTAAATATTTGTTTCTAGGGTTTTACTCCCCATTTGAATTTGAATTCATATTTCAAAAACTAAGCAGAATTCGAAAATATTTGTTAAATGAAAAATGTAGCTCTTAAAAAGTTATGCAAATGATATTTTGGGATATTTTCAAGTTCCTATGTAAATTCTAGAGTAATTTGTAAAGTTTCAAAATGGCTTCAACTGCTACACTGCCAAGACCTATGGGCAGCCGCCATCGCCGGCTTTTCACGTCGCGCCGCCGTCCACCGGCGCCATACCGCCCTGCCACGGCTGCCAGCTTGCCCCAGGATGCTTGAAACTTCGTCGTAGTCGTGTCGCCCGTCCGTGCGTCGCCGTTGGCCTATATATATGGCCGGCCACTGCCGTTTCCCTTCTTTTCCTTCCCTGCCGCCATCGCCGACAATCGTCCTTCGCCGACAAAATTCATTGCCATCGCTCCATCGTCACCCGCTTGCTCTTGCCAGAAGCTCCGCAACACCCTTGCGCTTCTCCTGAGCCAGCTCGCATCGCCTTTCGTCGCTTACATCGCCCAAACCGTCGTCGTCTTCCTCGCGGCCGGTCGCCGAGCCGCCGTGGAATCGCCACCGTCGACCACCGCCTGGGTCGGTTATTTATCTTCATTGACCCTTCTATCGTGTTCTCCATGCTATCCTACTCCTCATGCGCACCTTGGTTCGCTCTCTGGTGGACAGGACACGCCGGAGCACCGTCCTTGCCGCCGGAGCACCGCCGCCGCCATCACCGCCGCCGTCTGTAGCTCGTCTCCGTTCATCACCGAGCCCGATAGCGTGCGCACCAGACCCGCGGTGAGCTCTTGCGCCTGCCCTTGCCCTCAATTTCATCTTTGCCGTGCTATAGTGTCCGGCCGCTGTGACTCGCCGCCGGCACGGTCTTGCCAGCGCCGCCGCGCGCGTAGCCGTTTGAGCTAGGGACCAGTAGCAGCTTCATCTTCTGGCCCAACGTGTTCGCGTTGATGTGCTGCACATGCCTGTGCACTAGCCGTCACCAGAGAAGCCTCCAGTGAGCCGTGCCACCGCGTCGGAGCTCCACCGTGCAGCCATGGCCGCTGGCGTGGGTGCTGCCGTCGCTCCGCCGCTTTATTAGCTCACCCAGCTTGTTCTCCTTGTCGAGCAGAGCACGTAGGGCCAAACCCCGTCACCGGAGACCTCACCGCCGGTCAAAATTGCCGCCGCCGCCGGTCAACTCCGGAAAGAATTCCCTTCTTCTTTTTCTATTTTCAGAAAATAATTTAAATGCTATTTTCTTTGAAAAAACATAGTAATTCATGTATAGCTTTAAAAATTCTAAAAATTTATATGTATGATCTTTATGATGTTCTATACCTAGAAAAAATATGAAATGTTAAATTTGAGTACTTTTTGCATAAGTTCAAATTAGCTCTTTTAATTAAAAAATGCATCTTCTATGATTTTTAATAAATAAAATAATTAGTTTTTATTTCTGAAAATTATTTTGCCATATAATTAGACCAAGATATTTTTAAAATAAAATTTTGAGCTTAATTAGATAACTTTAATTTTATTCTCTTAAATTATGCTTTTAAATAATTAATTAATCCCTTTAATTAAGTTTAATCATTATAGGATTTGTTTGACTTTGGGATTGATTGATGCCCTCGGGTTATTAACCTTAATGACTCTTGGCACTTTAATTAATTGTTTGCGCTTACCTGGATCATGTCATTAGGGTTTAATCAACGTTATTTCATGTGCCTAATGAATTTCTTTAATGACGTAGTTAACCCTAATGAACTTAGTAAGTTTTTGTTGGCTTGCAACTTTATCATGAAGGAAAGTTGTACTCAAGCCCTTAATCTGATCATGCATCCATCGAGCATCATGTTTACTATTACATCATGTTGAAGCATATCATTTTATCGTATAGTTTCCGTTAATGGAAACTTTAACGTTGTCGCACCAGATCCCAAGGAAGAGCAGACTCAGGAGTTGGGGGTTGATCCAGAGTTCGAGACCATCTACCCCGAATACCAAGGCAAGCCCCGGAAGCATTCAAACCCTTCCATTGATTTTTTTATAAAAGTTTTATCGCTTTAGTTATTAAGTGTTGCATTAAGTAATAGGAGTTGATGATAACCCACCAATTGCATTACCTATCTTTTTCTATATTCCTTGTTACCTAATGTTGGAAAATGCGTAGTAATGCTTAGCCCTGCTTATTTAGTTAGGTTTTCAATGAATAAAAGAATGAAAAAGATGAGTATGGCTTTGTTTGTGGAAACATGATGATAGTTAATAAATCGAGTCCGGATGGATAACTTGCATTGGGAATGGAGTCCCTCTATAGTGTTTCCGTCTGTTGATGCCCTAGGTCCCGTTCGATGGTGAATCGATGATATCGAGAAACTAGAAAATCCACATACAATGGTGTGGGATACTGTGGGTTTGAGTCCCACGTATATCGATACACTGTGGGCCGAAAGTCCCATGTGTATCGTGTGGTCGCTATACGTGTTGGTTGGAGCCTCACGTATATCGTATGGTCTGGTATGTATTTTGGTTGAAGCCTCATGTATATCGAGATCTAGGTCCCAGTTGGGTATATAAATGGATTCGAATCGCCGTTGCTTCTCGAAGAAGAAGACTCGATCGGTGTTCATCATCGTAGTAACAACTTGAATGATGTTTAAGGTTTAAGAATAAAGTTGGTTGGTGATCTTGAGTAAGAGCAAGACAACTTTACTTTTGGTTGAGCTTTTCTACAAAAAATTCTTATCTCTTGCAAGCCTTACCTTGTCCCTTTAGCCTGCATCTTCTGATTCTTCACCCCTCTCTTTTGTCGGGTCAGTCTTGTTGAGTACTTTTGTACTAAGGGTTTATTGAACCCTTGTTGCAGGTGAGTCCCATGGGCAGGAGTGCTTCGCATCCTGCTGCATGACAGCCGTTGCAGAGAGTGATGACGAGTAGGATGTCTAGCTCTTGGGCAGAACTTATCACCTGGTATTGTAATAAAGTTATATATCGCTACTCCACTACTACTAAGGTTTGTAATATTTGAACTTATGGTTTGTAAGATTTAAAACTAAAAAGTTTGTAAACTTATGTTATTGTAACTCTTTGGCTGTTTACTCTGATGTATATTATTTATATAAAACTGTTACAATATTGCAATGTCTCTTTGTAATGATTGATCCTGCTCGGAGAATCATGGATGATTCGGGATTTACCCTATAGACCTTTTAAGTTTTATGGAACACATTCATGGTTATTAGGAGTCTGTTTAGACAATAATAATGCATGTGGGCCATATGATTTAGGAGGTTCTGCCACAGTGAGGTACTCGTTGAAGATGTCTTGGTCGTGGGGCGGATCCTCATGACCCGCAGACTCCCCCGCGTGCCTGTTCTCCCACAACTACACGTATTCACGGTGCTTTTCATGCCAATCCTTGTCGGTGTACCTCTTCTTATGCTCGATGCTGCAAAACATATATTGAAGACATGGTAAGGAAGAGAAACTGTATTATTTAGTGCAGGAAGTAGGCAAGTAATGTACCTATGCAATTTTTGGCTCATCGAGTACTGTATCGGTGGGCATCCTGAAAGCTTTCTGAACTGACGACACATCCTATTCGGCAGGTGCATCTCCACCACGTGAAAGAAAATGAGTGGGACATTCAAACGCCACTCATTTGATTCCTCCCTAGTTTTAGGACTAAGGTAGTTGTGCGCGCTCCCACGGACACCAATTCACCTGCAGCACATGCTACATCGATTACTTTATATTTAAGTTAAGTACAAACACAAATACTTCTATCAAACCTATTCGAGCTATACCTGGCGATTTGTCAGGATGTCCAGTAAGTCTGAGTAGTCCCTATACCGCCAAGGTGCACGCCTCGTAACTACCTCGGCATCGTGCCACAGGTGGAGAGCTGTCGGCCGCACATCCTGGTGGTTCCATGCCTTCATTGGAAGAGGAAATTTTCAGTATTAGTCAATCACAAAGAAAATGTGGCTTTATTATAAAAACGAAGACATTCGTGAAGTTACCGGCAAATCATCTATCTTCGGCTTCCCCACCGTCCATCGTTCCCAGCACCACACCTAGAGAAGGTAAGCACAACCACCAAGGCTGCTGCTCTTACTAGTTCAACGACACGCCGCACAAAGCTGTCAATACATTTAGGCGAGAAGAGCACTGCCCCAGCTATACCCGGCTATGTTCTCCCACTACTGCCTCAGTATGTTGATGAAGACCCAGCTGATGGTGTTTCCTGATGAGTCTGGGAATAGGAAAGCACCCAGGAAGTGCCACAGGCACACTCGGGCCCTCCTCTCAATCAGTGGCTCTGGAGCATGGTTGCCCAACAACCCAAAGTTCTCTTGGAGCCAGAACAAAGTAACACATGAAGTCCTCATGTGTTTCATATAGTACGATTAATCATACACCATTTTATACTTCACAGTATCAAAAAAAATTCAGACAATTTAATTTCGTACTTGTTTCTTCTAGCTTCCTCGTCGTCAGGTGGAGCTATGCCGTAGAACTGAGTAACCGCGTCCTTCCAGTTATCAAGATCAGTGATCCCAGTCAAAGGTTTCCCCCCAAACGCAGGCAAAAAATGTACTTCACGTCCTGCAAGGTCATCGTCATCGCCCCGAAAGGGGCGTGGAACGTGTGGGTCTCAGGCCGCCACCTACAAGTTTACATGTAATCTCAAAAACGTTAGTTTGGACCACGATATTCCAATGTTTAAGTTTACACCAAAGAAAAATACAAGCATCACCTATCCACAATTGTAGTCAAAAGGACTGGTCAAGGTTCGAAAGACCGACGTTCACAACATGAACCAACTCAAGGAAGCCTGCACGTTGAATGTACGTGCGTACCGCTCGTCCCATGGAGGGCCCTTCTGATGCGTGCATAGCCTCAGAACGGGCAACCTCTCATGGTCCTCCGCTATCTTGCGACCACGGTGCTCCTCGTCGTAGTGCAACTCAAGAAGGTGGTACTGCGGATGTTGAGCCATCCTGCAACAACATGAAAATGAAGAGGGTTAGGAAACAAACTTAAGTAATATAAATTGATAATTGTAATACAATTGAAATGCAATGCAATAGAATTGAAATGTAAGTACTACAACTACAACAATTGAGCAACAAAAATAAAAGTAATAGACCTGTTGGCCTTGTCTCCTATGCCTCGAAGCCTTATGACCAAGCTCGCCGCAAACGGAACAATGATTTTAACCACGCGGCTCGCCAAAGTCCCCTCCCCCGTACATGTCATGGCCGTACCCACTCATGGCATCCATGTCCCCCCTCAATATCTTTTTCTTCCTCCAACCTTTTCCAAGCTTCAAAAGATCAGGATCAGGCATGCATTCCTCGCCATTATAAGGCAGCCACTGAGTCGGGTCCATGTATGGCTCAAAGGTCTGCTGCCATATACTGATGCAATTAGCACGGAGATACAATGGAGACATATATGGTGGTGCTTTGTGGTCATATCCAATCATCCTACCTGCTGTGATCATGTGATGGCAGGAGGCATGCATGATTTGTGGAACATTGCAAGTGCACTCCACCTTCTCTAGATCAACCCTATAGGTACGATCACCATATTGTTCACCACCTAAGGTGGTCCCACCCTCAGCTCGTACTAGGTAAACCTGCCTCCCAGGTCCGTAGCTAACAACATTTTGATTATCTGCCAAAATCTCTACCTCTCTTAAGTAATCTTCTGCGGCAGCTCTGAAAGGACCTGCATTGGCAACTAGCCTATTGTGCGCCTTTTCAAACCTAGTCACAAAATACTCGTTGCACTTGTGAAAGGAGTACTTAACTATACCAGACAATGGCAATGCTCAAACACCCTTGAAGACACGGTTGAAAGAATCCGACGCATTGGTGGTCATGATGCCATACCTGAAACCACCTTCATCAAATGCAAGGGCCCACTTACCCTTCTCTTCCATTTGTTGGTTCAACCATGCCGCCGCCTCTGGCTTCATCATCTTATCTAGGTCTTCCTTTATTTCCTTGAACTCGTGAACTGTACGGGCACAACACAAAGCCTTAACCTTGTCACAAACCTCCTTCTTCCTCTGACATCGCAAAAATTTGTGGCAAAATGGCGCATGCACCATCTATGCACTAGAGAAAGATAGCCATCAATTTGTTCTTCGGCAGCATTAAGGAGACCTGCGTGCCGATCAGAAATCATACATATCCTACGGGAGTTGCCAAGCAGTCGACTCGTAGATGTCGCATGAACCATGACCAGGAATCATTGTTCTCTCCCTCGGCTAATGAAAAAGCCATTGGAACTATTTGATTCTCAGGATCTGAGGCAGCAGCCATCATCAACATGCCCTTGTACTTACCTGTCAAGAAAGTGGCATCCACAACCATGACTGGACGACAGTACTGGAATGCATCTTTTGTCTACTTGAAGAACCAGAAAACACGTTTCAAGACATGTATTTGAGTGGTCGTCTATCCTACGGTCCTCAAACTGTACTTCCCTCCAGTATCTATCCACCACTGGATTCCAGGGTCATAAAATGTACGCCTCCTTCTAGCTATCCCAACGAATCTGCAGGGCAATTTGCTTAGCATGCCAAACCTTTCCATACTTGGCCTTGTACTTTGTGAACTCTTTTAAGGAAATAATCAAGGAGGACACAGAAATGTCATTGTTGTCATCAACGAGGCCCAATATTTGATGGGCACAGTACCGAGCCATGAACTGAGGATGGATTTCCTGTCCCTCGTTTGAGGCACAAGTGTGGGGCTGCACAACCTTCGTTATGTGCCACTTCTCTTCGTTCGGTTTCTTCCGAGAATTTACCCTCCACGCACAACCTTTCTTGCATTTCACACAGCAATCCTCTTTTGTTACAGTGCCGCCATAGAATACACGGACAAAACAGTCTATCTACAAAAGGAGGGTATGACGAATATTTAAAAGGCCTGCGAATCATGGAGAATACACCCAAAGACCTAACTACACTGTATACTCTAAACAAACCACAAACAATGAACTAAAACCTAAGCGTTGTATAAACCTAATCAAATCATATAACTAAACCTAAACCCTAAACCTTGAACCTCTAACTAAGTCTAATATGTGAAATGCAAAATTGATAGAGCAGCAAGATAGAGGCGCATACCCTCCCTACTCGTTGAGGACGGCCTCAAGCAGGCACAAAAATGGTTCTTCTCGAAGCTTGATGGCCGGCGGCCAGGCAGAGGAAATGGTTCCTCCTAGAACCTTCGGCTGGCGGCCAGGCAACCGGGCCTGACACCGACACGGGCGCTTCTCCGCTTCCCACGCTCACGACATGGGGCTCAGGCGGGAGTCCTCCGGGGACGGCGCCCACACGCGGCGGGGGAGGCGGCCTCAGGCGGCGGCAGGCTCAGGCGGGGGAGGTGGCCTAATGCTGCGGCGGCCTCACGCGGAGGAGGCGGCCTCACGCAGTGGGGGCAGATGCGGGATTCAGCGGCGGAGGGGGATTCGGCGACGGCAGAGGCGAATTCGGCAGCGGCGGCGTGAGGCGGCTGGGGCGGACGCGGATTCCTGATTGGGGAAGTTAGGGCAACAGTGGGAGTGGGGAGAGATGGGCCTCGGCCTGGGCCTGTACATCGGTTTCGACGCGCCATGCATGGTGGCCCGTCAAAACCGGGCGCGCGGGGTAAAAAGGTGCCACGTCGTCGGCTCTGACGCGCCACCATGCATGGCGCGTCGGCTCGATTTGGACGCGCCTTTGTCGGTGGCGCGTCAAAATGTGTTAGATTTGAAAATAGTTTTTTCACCATGTCACATCTGTAAATAGTTTTAAAAAAGTGCTAAATTTGAAAAAAAAATCTCCAGATATTCCTGTCGCCGTGCCAAAAGCACCCGCTCCGGCGACTCTACGCCTCTCGCTCTCTCGCTCTCTCGCTCTCGCCGTGTGTCTACGTGCATGTCGACTGTGGAAGACTAGTAGGACATTTTTAGAAAAGGAAATTTCCTGCACACTAGTACGAGTAGTCCCTGCCAGCAACGCAACAGGATCGGGAGAGCCGGAGGCGGCGTGAGTGAGTCTCCCTGGCACTGGGCCAGCCTTATCCTTCTGTCATGCTTGGCCTACCTTTGTTTAGCCTTTATCAGCCTGTTCGGCAGGCCTGGATTGGCTGGCTAGCGCTGGTGCTGGACCAGCGTGCCAACAAGCTACTGCCAGCGGCCAGCCACAACCATCAAATGATTCCAGCCATTTCAAATTGAACATAGTGCATCTCATTCAAAAAAATGGCGCCAACAGCAACCAACATTAAAAAATAGCGGCAACCCACAATACCAGAATTGCAATTAACTTGAAATACCACCTTGCCTTACTTATCTAGCAGATCATCAAGCTTAACTGGTCCCTAACCATACAACTTACAGGTAGAGTGTAGTTCACGGCAAACATGGGCAATCCATACATGCAAACAACTCATGACATTCCATTGTCCACTCTTTACAACAAAAGAATCCAACAGACCTAATGGGTTAGCTAATTAGGCATACATGCAATCTTTACAAAACTAGTGGCCTTCCTAGGAACCACTAAGCAAACTGCATAGATAGGATGCAATCCGCTGCTGCACATACACCGTCCGCCTTGGTCAATCTTCCTGCAGGCAGTACAAGTGTCAAACCAACTGCATACTAGACAAACTTAACTTCAATTGACAAACTGTACTAAGTTCATTACTGCACCTTTAGTCAACTAATGCTGAGGGCCACAGAACCGTTGAGATCCACTCCCTCAACACATCAATCCTTGTTTCACGATTCGCCTCCACCCAGTCCGACATAGGATACGTCGGTGGATGTTGTCCATGCGTATGCCGCCACAAATAATTATCCAATGCAAAGCATGATATGATAATCCAGGTCTGCTTCTCCCTTGCACAGTACGGCACCTTTTCCAGAATTTGCCACCTTTCTTTCACAACCCCAAATCGACGTTCAATGATATTGCACAATTTCGCATGAATTAAGTTAAATTTCTCCTCACGGGTTAATGTCATCAAGTCAACTCCCCTAAACTCATCTTTATGGTACCTTGTATGACGGTATGGCGTCATGTATCTGGCCTGGAACATGTATCCACTATCTCCCATGTAATATCGACCTGCATCAATTGAAGCTATTACACATTTACTGACAACAATGAGCAGCCAACTTACTATACACATGCAACATGAATTTCATTTCAAAGTCATCACAAACCTTGTGGTGGATGTGGGAAACTTCCATGGCTCTGACAATCCTCTAATACCGCCTGGTCATGACATGCCCCCGCCTTCCCGGCACCGACCCAGGTGAACTAGCCATCCATATTCACAATGGCACAAACATTTATTAATGTTTCCTTGTTCCTATTAAAGAAGTCAGCTTTTGCTTCATGGTTAACCTCAACTTCTATGTGAGTTCCATCTACAGCACCAATGCAGGCATCAAACCATGGTGCATATTTCAGCAGTCTCAGGCTCACTCCTCCATAGTGCTGGTTTGGTGGAACTAGAATTGTTTGTGCCCACTCAAACAAAACCTTTGCAACTGCTGTTACCTTTTTACTAACTGTATCCAAGGACCGCTCATATCTATATTTGCATTGTCTTGCTGCAGAACGGTGGGCATAAGTCCACACATACATACCTAAAGCTTCAATTGAATCACACTTACCTGTACTAGGCAGGCCAAATGGACGCAACATGTCATGCAACTCCATGAATGCATCACGTGACATGCCAAAGTTCTCATGACATGCAGTTGGGTTATTCAGAGTCAGTTGCATCCATTGCGCTCCTGTAAGCTTCGGTATGGGGCAAGGAGGATTTACCGGAACACTTTGATTCTGCAACAAGTACTTCAATTTTTTCAGAAGTGCTGTTGCGGACACCAAGCCCAACAACTCCTTTCCCTGAATAGAATTGTCGCTACTTGAAGAGTCCTCGGAACTGCTCATCTTCACAGTTCACATACAACATTCTGTACAAATGCCAAGGTGTATGTTAATATAAATTATCAACTAGAGAAGTACAAATGCCAATGTGTATGTTAATGTAAATTATCAACTACAGAAGTAATAATGAACGATAAAACCAAAAAATAGTATGATAGCATTATCAACTAGAGAAGTATTCAGAAGTCATGTTAGCACGTACCAGTAGCAACACCACAACCAAGCAGGAAGTAGAAACAAACCCATATCCAAGCAGGTCGTTCTTTGAAATCAAATGGAGACAGAGGAATAAGCTTTCTGCAACTTAGTGGTCAGATCCGGGGTACCTTGGTGGCGGCGGTGGGGGTCGCGTGAACCTGATGGACTCCCTGGCCAACGACGAGTTCTGCTCCGAGGTCTCCGACGCCGCGCGCCTCTCGGACAGGCCGCTCATCGTCGTCGGCGCGGCCAAGGGCGTCCGCGTCTTGACCCACGCCGCGCTACGCCATGCGTTCGTCGAGCACCTGTGGCCCTGCCTCGTCGTCGTCACCGACCTCCTCCTCGGCGCTCACGGCAGCTGCGTTGCGGAGGAGCGGCGCGCGAGGGGAAACCCTAGGGTGAGCGAGCAACGAGGAGATGGAAGTGTGAGGGAGACCGACAACCAGCGGCTAGCAACGCTCTATTGATCCATCCGTTCGGCTGGTGATGGGCTGCCGAACGGCTGGGCTGGACTATCAGACCCTGGGACCACACTGATAAGAAGACAGTACAAGTTGTTTACAATCATGTGTTACAACTGCTCTTGCCGATCGAGCAAGATTAACAACCAAATTAAAAAAAAAGAGTAGTAAGATTAACAACCTACCGCCGCTATGATGCATGCCTGGGCACCACTCGCTCACTCGTTGCCTGGCTCATCAAGTTTTTAACCAAACGGACCAAATGCAAGTTAGCTGCAACAGACAGACGCGTGTAAAACACATCATCCGCTGATTCAGTGTCGAATTACTTTATCAGATGATTCAGACCGAAGCAAAGCTCCCGTCCCTCTGCCAATCGATGGCAGCTTTGCTGAGTGCCCTCAAGGTCATGAACTGCCCCCATATCTTTGCTGTCATTTCCCATCTGCCACAATCATCACTCTTCTCTGGTCTCGAATCCTTTTCATTTAGACATTTTCTAATTCACCGACCTTGGCTAGGGTCATTTATTTGTTGGTGGTCATCTAACATTCTGACCGTGGAGTGTAGTGCGTAGGAGTACTAGACAAATGCATTTCTTTTTGTCCTGTCTGTGATGTGAGCGCCGTTCTACTTGTACACGGTTCTGGTTTGGTTACGTATACGCCTACCAGCTCATGTGCAATGTCGATCCATTGGGTTGGTAGTCCCAACCATTTTCCGCTCGGCATTCCTTCGGTTTCAGAACCGTGTGAAACGTCCGTCACTCGATCGGTTACCGATTCCCGGCATAAACTAGCACCGGCGCTGCTGCTACAACGTGCCAAATCAGCTGAATACCGATATGGCATCCCTTCGGAATTCGCTCCCGATAAACGAGGTTACAGCAACACGGCATGATATAGAATCATACCACGTACGAATACACACATACATACATATATAATACTACCAATCAAACGTTTAGAAACTTCCTCGTCACTTCACCACCAAGATTAATAATAAAACTGGACATGTAAGGAACAAAATATTATGCTCAGTTGCTACGGTTATTATCTTTTATATGATTGGTCCTCTGGTTGCATAATAGTATATTAATATGGTAATGGACTCATCATTAAAAGAAATACAGTAGCAAACAGCTTCTTCTAACACATGGCCGTGTGCTAAATAAGCACTAGAATTCACGAGCTTGGTCCTTGGCAGCCGACCACCAGTAGGCATCCCATGCAGATGCAGGCCCTGCGTACAGCTCAGGTCTCTCTCGTTTTCTGCATGCCTGCATCCTACTATTCTTGTAGCACGAAATCAAGGGAGGAAATTAGGAGGAATATTTGACTTGTGCACCGCCAATCCAGTCCAATCAATCATGCCGCGGCGAGGCCGCCCTTTTTAAAACAAACTGGACGACGGAGAGAGTCACAGAAACACCACCAAATATGTTCCCTGTCCTGGCCTAGCGCGCTTTACAATCCTGATTAAGCTTCACGTTCTTTTTCCGCGTCCCTGCTAATGATTTCTTGCTATCCCATTCCCATGGCTGGCCGGCGGCTGGCTGGGCACCACTCGCTCATTCGTGTCTCTGTCACGACAGCTCCCGGGCGTTGAAGCGAAGAGAAAGAGCCCATCGCGCTCGCCGGATTGATGGATACGAGACACGCGGTCATTTTCAGCGCATATTTTTTTTCCCTCCTAACAGCAAGCATCACGGTCACAGATTGGGGGTATCATCCATCCAGTACCACTTTTAAGCTCCGACATTATTATTGGCATTATACTTGTCTCGGCATCTCTTCTACTCATCATCCTTAAACACACCCTAGGAAAATGTACTTAGGAAAGGGAAAATTAGGTTGAGCGAATTTATTCATTTATATATTTACGGAATTGAGAAACCATTGCGTTTTGAACTCTAAATTCCCCAGCTTCCTTGAGGCCTTGAGGGATAAAAAAAAAATGTCTCCCCTGATCTACATCTACCTGCTACAGAAATCTCCGGTGGCTGGACTCGGACATACGGACATGTCTCCTGAATCTAAGGCCCCAATGTCTCTGATCGAAACGACGATGTTCCATCCGTGAGCTGCTGCTGAAATTAATCCCGTGCACTAAAGCAACCTCCATTGTTTTATCCCGTCAACACGTCCTCATCACCAAATATGTGAATTTGATACGCGTTGATTTTTTCCCGTTCCAGTTCGGTTCTTGAATTTCTTGACGTGGGCAGCTGGCCTGTTGGAGTGGTCTGAAGAAAGCATATGGGGGAGAGAGGAGAGCGGTGAGGAAAAGGAAAGCAAGGGGCCGGGCACAAGAGAGCACAGGCAGCTCACCTGAGCTGGAGAGGAAAGGGGTCAAAGACTGAAACAGCCCAAGAGCATGTGGCTCTTGCTTTCCTACCGGTACCCAGTGCCTGCACACATCATTTTTGCAGATTCTTCTGTTCTTTCTTTTGCCCTCCCTTTTCCGTGTCTTGTTTAGATTACAAATTTTTATAACCTAGATACCGTAGCATTTTCATTTATATTTAATAAATATTATCTAATCATGAATTAACTAGGCTCAAAAGATTCGTCTTATAATTTACAGCTAAACTGTGTAATTAGTTAGTTTTTTATCTATACTTACTGCTCCATGCATGGGTCCAAAGATTGATGTGACGAAGAGACTTGAAATTTTGCTCCAAGACGGATGAAATGATGAGACAACAATCTTTGCCTTTTTGGTTTTTAAATCTTTGTTTATTATTACTGTACTTGCTATGTTCATCAGGCACAGGCTAAATGCTAACAGTCACAGTTAACAGCTGACAGTTATCAAAATTTCATTATGTCAGTATAAAACCCGGCTTATTTCTGGACAGAGAAACAGGTAAACATAACTTCAGACCAGACAAAGACCATGAAAGCAAGAAATTCACTAAGGCCTTGTTTAGATCGTGAAAAAAAATGAACCCGATGAATAGTACTACTTTCGTCTTATTTGATAAATATTGTCCGATCGTGGACCAACTAGGCTTAAAAGATTCATCTCGTGATTTTCAACTAAACTGTGTAATTAGTTATTTTTTTACCTATATTTAATGCTCCATGCAAGTAGCTAAATATTGATATGATGGAGAGAGAATAAAAAAATTATAACTTTTGGAGGGATCTAAACATGGTCTAAGACATACAAAGGACCAGAACAAGAAATAAATGAGTAAGAAAATGCCGGACACAAGAATCATACATTTTGCTACCTACAGATGTGCCGTCAGCAGCCCAAAACCAAAACCATGTCCATGTACCCACTCCACAGACCACAGTAATACCAGTCCAAAGCAAGCAAGGCAAAGAACCCAGGTCACTCACAGCAGTCTCACAGCTAAGCATTCCAAAATTGCTACGCCCACACCACTCTCGCTACCCCTACACTACTCTCCTCTCTCACACAACACAACCACCTGTGGCTTTCCAGTCTGTACTCTCCTGTTATTACTCACCCATGCCCTCCCGTTTCCAAAAATTTGGCCTTTCTCTCGGCTCTCGCACATCTCACTACCACACCACCACCTCACCTCTCTCTCTCTCTCTCTCTCTCTCTCTCTCATCTCCAATGGCGGCCGCCACCCCTACCTCCCCTTCCTCCGCCTCCGCCTCCCGGAAGCCCTAACCCTAGGTAGGTAGGTCGGCCGCTCCACTTCCCCCACCCCCACTTCTATGGCTGCCCTCGTCGCGCTCGCCGTTCTCCTGCTGCTTTCCGGGGGCGGCGGCGCCGCGGGCGACGACGTGGCGGCGCTGCTGGAGTTCAAGAAGGGCATCGCGGACCAGGACCGGGACCGGGTGCTGGGGTCCTGGTCCCCGCCGGCGACGACCGAGGCGGGGAACGGCGCCGGCGGCTGCCCCGCGTCGTGGCGCGGCGTCGTGTGCGATGGCGGCGCGGTTGTCGGCGTCGCGCTCGACGGGCTTGGACTTGCTGGGGAGCTCAAGCTCGGGACGCTCGCTGGCATGCGCGCACTCCAGAACCTCTCCCTCGCCGGGAACGCCTTCTCCGGCCGCCTGCCGCCCGGCATCGGCGGCCTCGCCTCGCTGCGCCACCTCGACCTCTCCGGGAACCGCTTCTACGGGCCCATCCCGGGCCGCCTCGCCAACCTCTCCAGCCTCGTCCACCTCAACCTCTCCCACAACAACTTCACCTCCGGCTTCCCCACCGACGGGATCCAGCAGCTGCAGAACCTGCGCCGCATCGACGTCCGCAGCAACAGCTTCTGGGGCAATGCCACCGATCTGCTCGCCAAGCTCCGCAATGCCGAGCACATCGATCTCAGCGACAACCTCTTCACCGGGACCATCGATTTGGACATCGACAGCCTCGCCAGCATCGGGAACACGGTCAAGTACCTCAACCTCAGCCACAACAAGCTCGACGGCGGATTCTTCCGGAACGAGACCGTGGGGGCCTTCAAGAACTTGGCTGTCCTTGATTTGAGCAACAACGGGCTTGCTGGGACAGTGCCCAGGCTCGATGCGTGGTTCTCGCTCGAGATTTTCAGTGTTGCCGGGAATGGGCTGTTTGGGATGATGCCTGAGGCACTCCTCCAGAATTCCATGCGGCTTATCGAGGTCGATCTCAGCAGGAACGGCTTCTCAGGTAATCTTGTTGAATTTCCTGATCTATCACTATCAGAATAGGATTCCCACTATAAGTTGAATGAATGGTGGTGATGATCTATTTAATGTTTCTTGTGTTTTTTAATTCCCCCCTTGACAATGCGAATTGCCAGTGCTTCCACTGTCGTAAGTAGTGCTTAAATTGCAATCTGCGAATCATATTTTGGGCGTTGGTAAACTTGCATGTCTGCGATGGCAATGGATTCCTTATGATGGCATTTAAAAAATGGTTAGTGCATTTTGAATCTCGAAAACTCCATTTGTTTAGAAGATTTGACGAGCGTTACAAAACGACAGACTCTTGCATGAATATAGCATGCATTTCGTGTTTAGACGGTGTGCCGTTTTCGGTTATCATCAGCAATCTTGTAATTGCGTGCATGCTGGCTTACAGTTCGTTTTGGACTATTCGTCACCTTGTTTAAACTGTGCATATTGCTTTTACAGCATTTGTGATATTAGCAATAATTTGTTATGTAAATGAGCCGACTATTAAGTATCAACGAACAATTTTCTGATAGCTGGCAATCGATATTTTCCCCCTTATTAATCCAACTATCATGTTGATTCTTGGTTTGTACAAATTTAGGCCTTTTTCTGCCTGCTAACATCACCTTTTTCACATTTGGATTTCTTCAGTCAAGAAATTGACATACTATTTCAATGCTATGGCATAGGATCGACTATTGTGAATGCATTTCTTGACGTTTGAACATGTAATGTTTTAGTAATATGACAACTTACCATGTATCCTATGTTACCTACTGTCCTTCACAGATACTCTTGTCATTGACATGTGTCTTAAATTGTAAATGACACGTGCATCCTCTAATTTTTCAGGGCCAGTGCCGATTGTGAATTCTACGACTTTGAAGGTGTTGAATCTCTCTTCCAATGTTCTGTCAGGATCATTACCAGCCACCATGGGCAAATGTACCTCTGTTGATCTGAGTGGGAACCTATTTTCAGGGGAATTAGCTATATTGCGTTCCTGGGATGGGATTGTTGAGGTCATTGACTTGAGCTCAAACAAACTGGAGGGAAGCTACCCAAATGATGCCTCCCAGTTTCAGAACTTAGTCTCCCTGAAATTACGGAACAATTCATTGTCAGGATCTCTCCCTTCAGTGCTGGGCACCTATCAGAAGTTATCTGTCCTTGATCTGAGCCATAACACACTCGAGGGATCTGTGTTGCCGATTTTCTTCATGTCACCAACTTTGACTGTGTTAAATCTTTCTGGAAATAAATTTTCTGGAACTATTCCGTTTCAGAGCACCCATTCAACGGAATCAATACTTCTTTCACCTCAACCGGCTCTCAGGATTGTTGATCTGTCCAGTAATTCTTTGACTGGACCATTGCCACCAGATATCTCTAACCTGCAAAAGCTGGAGTTCCTTATTCTTATGATGAATGAATTGTCTGGGGAGATTCCCAGTGAGATAAGCAAGCTTCAAGCACTGGAGTATCTTGACTTATCACACAACCATCTCACAGGCAGAATTCCAGATATGCCTCAAAATGGCCTGAAGTTGTTCAACGTATCCTACAATAATCTAGAAGGAACTGTTCCTAAAAGTGTTGAGAAGTTCCCTTTATCTTGCTTCCGACCTGGAAATGACATGTTAGTTTTCCCAGACGGCCTTCCTTCTTCTGGAAATGATGATTACACCGGAGTTGGTCAGAGCCACTCATCTCATGGACATAAGGCTGGTGTTCGAGTTGCTCTTATTATTGGCTGCATTGGAGCTGTCTTGCTAGTTATCTTCATAGCCCTAGCATTCTATGTGGTCAGATCTCAAGAGCTTTGTGGAAGAAATGGATTTAGAAGTCAGATTACTATCAGGGATCTAAAGGGGAGACTAAGCCGTCCAAATCTGTTCAAGTCCCCCAAAGATAATGTTATACCAAGTAAAACAAGTTTCTCAAATGATCATCTCCTAACGGCTGCAGCTAGATCGATGTCTGCCCAGAAAGAGTTGTTGGCTGAAGCCTCTGTTCAATATGGCTACACTGACCCAAAGGAAGTTGCTGAGTCCACAAGTTTAGGTGTGACTGAGACTTCTTCTGCAATCCAGGCTCAAGAGTCTTCTCCACGGTCTGCATTGCCAACATCACCACATTTTGCTGACTCTAGATTCATTGAGGAACCTGTAGCTTTTGAAGTGTACTCTCCAGACCGGCTGGTTGGAGAATTGATTTTCATGGAAAGCACTTTGGTTTTCACAGCTGAGGATCTGTCACATGCGCCAGCAGAAGTTCTTGGTAGGAGCAGCCATGGAACAACGTATAAAGCTGTTCTACAAAGTGGGCATGTCCTGACAGTGAAATGGCTGCGTGTTGGTCTTGTGAAGCATAAAAAAGAATTCACAAAGGAGATAAAGAGGATTGGCACTATTAGGCATCCAAATATAGTTCCATGGAGAGCCTTCTATTGGGGCCCTAAGGAGCAAGAGAGATTAATTATTTCTGACTATGTAATTGGTGATAGCTTGGCACTTTACCTTTATGGTAAGCATCTCAGCGCTCATGGTCATCTTAATTTTAATCATCTTATTGTTTTGGCTTGTTACATTCCTCATTTAGTCTGGAGAGTCTTATATAATTTCTCTGCTGTTAATATTGTACTGTGTATGAATCTAATACGTTGCATCTAGTTCTATAGAGGTTTCTCACCAGACTTAAGATTTACTTCAAGTCACTGATTACAAAATCTTCGCTTACTGATGCAGAGTCGACTCCAAGAAGGTACTCTCGCCTGTCAGTTTCTCAGCGTCTCAGAATCGCCATTGACCTAGCTCGCTGCCTACAGTTCCTGCACCATGAGAAGGGCATGCCTCACGGCAACTTGAAGCCAACTAATATATTCTTGACCGGTCCTGATCTCTCTCCAAAGCTGGTGGATTATGGTCTACATAGGTTCATGACTCCAAGTGGCACTGCCGAGCAAATACTGAATTTAGGAGCACTAGGGTACCGAGCGCCGGAACTGGCAAATGCGGCCAAGCCTGCACCGACATTCAAGTCCGACGTATATGCATTCGGGGTGATTGTTATGGAGATGTTGACGCGGAAGAGTGCTGGAGACATCATCTCAGGCCAGGCCGGCGCGGTCGATCTAACTGACTGGGTTCAGATGTGCAACAGGGAAGGGCGGGGGACCGACTGCTTTGACCGAGACATCACCGGCTTGGAAGAGTCCCCAAGGATAATGGACGAGCTGCTGGCGATCTCGCTTAGGTGTATCCTTCCTGTAAATGAGAGGCCTAACATGAAGACAGTCTGTGATGACCTGTGTTCCATAACAGCGTGAGTTTTCCCCTTTGGTTTCCCTTTCTCAGTGTACATGTAACCGATCGACTTTCCGACCGTTGGTCCCGATTTTTTCCGTGGGTTTTCCAGAGCCTTGTAGCCAGGGTTTGTTTGATTGGTAACTGCTAGTGTAAAGAGGATTCGATCCACCCATTGATTGATTGATATCAACCATTCCCGTCTTTCTTCATGAGTTTGGAACACCGGCGTCTTTCTGCTCAGTGGCCAAGTTCTTAACATTTACCAGTGAATTGTGTCCGTGTACTCTTGTACTTGTCCCTCCCTGTTGCCTGTTACTGTAGCTGCAACACCAAACATGCTATCCTGCAGCTGATCTGCTGCCCGTGTGAAATTTACTGGCCTCACATGCGATTCTGGAGCATGTGTTGGGGGAGCAGCTGCAGCATGTGTTGGGTATCCAGTGCCCCCAGTAGCAACCATCCTGGCACAAGGATTTATTGATGGAAACACATGATGGGTCGTTACTGAAACCGGTCCATGCTGCCGCCTTCAATTTTCGCTGTGGAAAATAGGAGATTTGCAGGGGGCACCACACCACACCATGTTCTCCCGGTCAGAAATTCTCCCATTCCACCTCTGAACCCGATATGTTCGGGCCTGCTTGGTTCATAGTCAATTTTTGCTAAACTAAAATATGGGCAAGTTTTTAAGATTTGACATATAATTGGTTGGTTATCAAAGTTTTGGCAAAACTTTCCAAAATTTTAGCAAGAAAACAACTTTTCTTTCTTATGGGAAGCAAACCAAACACCAGTCTTCATTTTCTTACTAAATATTGGCTTGCTCTAGTTTTGGTGTGTCCATATTTTAACTTGCCATCACATTGGCTTGGTAAAAATTAACACTGAACCAAGCAAGCCCTTCATCTCAGCCGTCGACCGGCAGCTATCCGACGCTGGGTCGACGGTCTCGATGGCACCAGTTGGCATTGGACCGCCGCTCGACAGCGCACTGAGACCGGCCGGTGGGCCCAGGGGTGTTGCCATGGTGAGAGTCCTTTCCTTTCTTTGGTTGCAGTCAGCTTTGCAGGAGCAGGAGCAGGAGCAGGAGACACACATGGTTCTTGGACTCATGGGCGGCAATGATTCTGGTTAGTGAAAGACACTGTGCTGTGGGGGTCTTATGTATGGTCCTTGGCTGCAACAGTCATCGTATTGGCACTTTTGTCAGCGGGTCATCAATTCGCAAATGCACTTGTCCTTGTCCATGACTACCGCTGATTCTGAGCATCTTTTGAATCTGCCGGATCAATGCTATGTGCAGCCTTATGGACGCCTTTCAAGGGCAGCAACTTAAGTTGTGCTATATTTCCTTAGGAGCCAAGCAAGCTAATCATGATTCAAGTATCCAAATCCAGCTATTTAGTTGTATGGCCATAAATGCCAAGGTTTAGATACGATGACGATGAAACCTGCTGCATCATGCTGCGCTTCTGATGGAACTAGGCTGCAAAGCCTTATTAGCATTAACACTGGCAAAAACCGCTTGCACAAAGGATTGTTTGATTAGTCTCAAATCCTACGGTGTTGGTACAGATTGAGGAACATTTTATCCTCTACAAGTCAAAATACTCCTCAATCTTCTTGGATTAGAGATTAATCGAACAAGCTCTGAAGACACTCGTGTTGCGGCGGCAAAGCATGAACGAAAAAGTAGCACGTCCATGGATGCTACTGCTGCTCCATACGCCAAGCCAGGACTCTGAACAGTCCTGCGATCTCGCAGCGAAAGGCAGTGGATTAAGCAAAACAGTGTGCCATCCATCAGGCTCATACAATCACCAACGCACGGACCACACACATAGTACCGGACATACACTTATTAAACAGAAGCTGTAACGCAATGCAAAGCTTCGAGCTGTAACCAATTCCATCTAGTTGACTTGAAGCAACGAGAGCACGAAGCTGCGGCCCAGAAATCCACGCGGGCCTTGAGAAAGAATGCAGGCCCATTTGAGTCAGACGGCAACACGACACATGTAAACCCTCCATTTCAAAATATAAACGCACATCCCGGTTTTTGAAGATTCACTTTAAAAAAGAATTAACTATGAATATAAAATACATTCAATATTTTTATATTCAAATAATTTTATTATAAAGTATATTACATGCTCAATCTAACAATATTCCCTACATTTTAAATTATAAGACATTTTGACATTTCTAAGTATATTACTTTTGCTATGCATCTAGGCATAGCATATATCTAGTTGCATAACAAAAATAACATATCTAAAATAATCCAAAAATATATATCATAGAGTGCATGGAATATCTATGCAAACTAGAGAATACTAGTATAGTGCCCGTATCACAGTTTCATTTACTTGAAGACAACCGGACAATGAGTTTTTTTCTATATTTTTTTGTCTCACACAGTTGTATATGACCATAAAATAATAATCCGGAATACATTCATACATAATAAGGCATAATCCATTTTGGGCCCTGGCCCATTCGGTGTCCATGAAACATTGAGAAGATAAATTTATTTGGCACGGTGATCCGGTTCAGGATCTAATTTAGAAGGTGTGCAAGATGCTTTGATCGCTGAGGCCATTGCTTGTCAAAGAATACTGATGAATTTGGTTCAATAGTGGTAGCTTTAATTTGTTGGCGGGCCTTAACTCCTACTTCTAATAGCCAAATTTCTAATAATAAAACAAACACCAAACTTAGATATTATTGTCACTAATTAGTTCTATGAGTTTTAGTGTTTCACTTGTTTTTACAGGGCTTACATGAAAATACAACTAAAGTGGGCCAAAAGTGAAGAAAACATAAAGAAAATACTCACTCTACGTCATTTTGGCCCAAGCAAGGAAAGCAAATGAAAAGAAGCCTAGAAACGTACCTCAACCGAGCCAGTCCACCACACCACCACGGACCAAACCTAGCCAGTAGCCCACCAGAGCAAGGCGGTGCCGAGGCAAGCCAGGCCTAGTATGACCATGTCGCTACCGACGCCACCTAGGCCCACCCCATTTTGGTAGGTTCCTTTAATGCAACGGAGGGTGGTGCAGTTGTGGATCAGGGGAATATTCTCGAGGAATCGATTATCCACCCCCTATAAAAGGAAGGGAGGTGGAAGAGCTCAACATCACATCATACACATACAACAGAGACATCATGTGGAAAGAAGAAAAGAAGAGCTCCACTTTCACATATTAGCTCTCTAGCTAGCTAGTAGTGAGTGAATGAGGTAGAGAAAGAAGGAAAAGTACCAGAGTTGTCGGCTACCTCCGCTAGTGTACCCGAGGTCACGAGTATGCTTAACAGGGGGGTGCTGGAGATGTCGGCTTCCTCTTCGCTTGTACCACGGTGAATCTAGTATCATTTGGAGTATGAGGCTCCGCCAACAATGCATCTGAGTATTCCAAATTTCTAATACTCCCATAGAAAATTCATCATAGATATACAATATCAACACAAATTTTAATGCTCACTAACTAATGACACCAAAAAACTATTCACTATATATAAACATAAGATATTTGAGTACCAATCTGAAACATATATAGACAAGTTCGAAGAGCTTGCAATGGTATAAATATAGAGCATACCTCGTGAAGTCCTCTGGAGTTTAGAAAGCCAAATTGTCATGTTCAGATGATATCTGGAGGGCCACAAACAAGAACGTATAACACCTCAGGAACAAAGTTGCCCAAGAATTGCTCAATGATATAGGTAAAGACGTCAGTGGCACCGCTTCAACCTTTAACAAAGATTGAACAACCTATGTAAACTATCATTGTACATTTTTTCGTGATCGAGCATATATAGCCCCCATTTTTCATTAAGAGGAAAGGAATAGTCATATGACCTAGTTCACAAGATGCGTGACACAATACGATGGCGAGGTGCCCTCATCGAGCCGATGAGCCCTATCTACTGGATTTTAATACATAAACTGTCATTGTACATGTAGCAACAAACTATACAATACAAGAGTTCACAAACTTACACTTAAATCCCCTCTCAAGGGTTTCCTAGTCCCTTATGTAATGTTGGGAGTCATGCTTTCTTGCAAATACAAAAACATCTTGAAATAGCCAATGCTTATTGATGTTCTTCTTCCACTTACTATTGTTTCATACGAATGATTGAAAGTTTAGCATAGAAAGTTTTCACTAAATTTGGATCACTTGTTTTGTACCACTTCCATACATGAAAGAACACGATAAACTTAGCAGACGATGTTAGTAGTGAAGGGTGACACTCCTAGAATGTGATGAAATTCAAATCCAAAGCCCTGATCCTAAAATTTTGTGTTAATCGATGTTGCTTCACCTGTTGTTAAGCACGAAGGTTGTCGATGTAGATGGGAAACAAGTTTGTTCCATTCTTCTGCTCTTTCTAACATGTAGGAACTTAAGAAAAGTGTACTCTCCAACCATATGGTCGATTGTAGCGTATCCCTTCATGCTATTTGTGTTAGTTATCATTCTATATGGCTCAACTCCAGGGTGTAAAAAGAGTTTCCCTCTAAAAGTGCCAAACATTCTAGAGGGAAATAAGCCCATTCCAAGATTTTAGAGAGGATGACCATCTGATGTAAAGCTTATTAGCTGAATGAAAGTCCCACTACCTTCGGAGGTGAAATGCACTTTCTAGAAAAAAATACTACTTGTCCTGAAAGTAACCTGAACTTGAGTGACAATGTCATTGCTAAGTATCCCAACATCCACATGATAAACAATTGCAACCTAAAAATACACTTCTAACGATACTCCAGAGAACAACTTCCATGTATCTTAAGGGCATGATAAACCTAAAAAGATACAAACAAAAATAATAGGCTGCAACAACCAACCAAAAAAAACAACCAAGAATGGTGAAGCGTTTAGAAAAGAACAAGAATTTAACCTCAAGGAATGAGAATGAGAAGTAGCAGTGGCGAGATGCCATTGCATGGAGCCAATCCATAGTGTGGCACTAGCAGGCATCGACAACGACATTATCCTAGTGGACATGCTAATGCATGATAGGGATACTCTAGGATTTAGAAGGAGCATATTTTGTTGGTGGCTGGTCATTAGTTGGAGTTGCGTGAATAGATATAATCTATATTATGTTAGGATCCATATATGTGTGGGTCTGGGAGGGTTTATTTTTGTATCATTTTTGCCAGTCCTCCCTCCTAGCCACTTAAGTGCTTCCTCTCACCCACGCAAGCATGTGGATACCCGACCACTACATGCCTTAATCTCACTATCACCATGCTGATATACATGCCATGATCAATGAAAAGGGAGGTGGCGCTGACAGGAGAGAGGAAGGGAGATGAAGAGGTAGAGAGGTAGAGGTAATGGTCACACTACTAACAGTTAGTAGTGTCATGAGAAAGGGAGTGAGGGAAAGAAACATGTAGCTTATATGTGGACTCATGTTAATAGGTAGGCCCAAATTATCTCAAACCAACCAAACCTAGGTTGAGAGCCTAGAATTATATGATATTAATAATAATGGAAAAAGTAGCAAGTTTTGAAGTTTGGGATAAACTTTGGAAAACATGAGAGTTTAGGTGAAACAAATGAACTTGATTTAAACAATAACAATGCATAATTGAGGAACTAGGATGTTCCTACTTGTCTTACATGTGAGTGTGTGACTACATGTCTCTTATGGAACTCTCGTAGAACATTTTTATTTGCCCATTTGTGATGGAAAAAATTATATTAGTTGGACATAACTAATTGTTCTAATAAAAAGAAAAAATATGTAGAGGAAACACATCTTCCCATAAAAAACTTTAGGATTGCTATGCATATGCAATAAATAACATTTACATAAATATAACTTTCTAGATAAATGGAGAGAAAACTTGAGGGTTGCCATGCATTAGTTTGAAGCATGAAGCATGAAACATTTAAGATTTACATATTTTGAAGTGTGGAGTATTCTAATTTTAGATATTTTGAACGATGGTAAATATCTAAGAAATTAATATGTATGAGAGAGATTCTATAAATATAAAAAACTACAACAAGTTGCCGCAAAGTAACACCAAAGACAAACACTTTCAACTAATCATCTTCTACACACCAAACGATGATGAGTTAGTTATCAAGTAATAGAGATGAGTTATTAAATGTTTTGAAATATAAATTAGTTATAGTTTGGGCATTGATAATGAGTAAAATTTGTTTTCTAGACATTGATAATGGGTATTTCCAAAAGATAGGGATATCTACCTATGTAATCACAACTTTAAATACTAAGACATTGGAGTTGGTGTGCCCTCACCACGTTGGGTTGCTAAAGTAATGCCTGCAAAACCAGTAGAGTAGTCCTATATTAAATACATTCTCTTTTTCCAATATAGTCAAACCAAAGATGCAAAATAGAGGAACAATGCTTACGAAGAGAAGGACACATGTCAACACGAAAAGGAGGCGAAAGCAAACAATAGCTAGTGAAGACCATGTCAAAGACTCCAATTGGGTAGCGAGTCATGGACATATAGGCGAGGAAATAACTTGTGCTTGCGCCCTAAAAAATACATAGTCGGAAGCCAAGCAAGGGACTTCACCATCTTCAGGGCACCGGGAGGGCCTCTAATGCATAGATGCAGCAGAATGTATGCATGCAGGCACATCATCGTCACAAACGAGAAGACGGTAAGAGGGATCGAGGAGTCACTCTGCGTCAGCCATTGGTTGCTGTTCCGAGATGTCAGTCCCATCTGGTCCGGAGGAGTGCCAGGAACCGCCGACATGGGGATGAGGAGGCTGAACTTGCTCCTGCGCACCTGTAGGCTCACTGCGATCACCGATGGATAAAACATCATGGTGACAAAGAAGGGTGGGTGAAGAACAGTCTTGCCCCAAAAACAAGAAATAAATGCTTGGATTAGGAAGAAAAAAGGATTATTTCAATCTGATCATCAACCAAACATAAACTATATGCATTAGTAAATGGTAAGAGATCGAGAGTACCTTTGTGAGGGTGTACCCATACCCCTCGCATGCTAAAAATAAAAACCAAAGAATAGATTTAGATACCACAGCACTGAAAAAAATGAAGACACCACAACACCGACAAAAACGAACGGCAAAAGGTACCAAGAAACGACATACCCTCTACAACCTAGGCAGCTTGGACAGCGAGCACCCTGGGCAGACAGGGAAGCTATGATGTCCTGTAGCCTGGTGACGACTTGATCCATTGTTGGCAACTAGGGAGGGGGCTAAAAGGGAGAGAGGTGGTAGGAGGAGGACCGGGTAGAAGGAAGAGAGGAAATAGGAGATGGCCCTCGGGCTAGAAAAGAGAGAGGTCCGGCTTCGGCAGGGTATGGAGAGGGCACACACAGTAGGCTAGTAGAGAAGTAGTAAGCGCTCAGGGGTTTATAAAGAGGAGGAGCATGTCGGCGCATTTGGACAAGCACGATGCATATGAATATTTTATACTTCACGTTCATGGCTAGACCTGCCCCTGCTCAACCCTGGCCGCGCTGCGGCGTGGGATTGGCTGTGATGGGCCGGACAACAAACAACGGCAGGGGTTCTCTGGACGCTTTTGCGTGCGGCTAGACGCATGTCAGTCTGCCGTGGATCCTGTGCGGCGCAGCCGCGCGTGGGCGATTGTGTAGCACCAAGTTCACTGAACAAAGCGAGAAGTCAGTTGGTTTGACTCGACACTGGAGAGCAGACAAAAGCAAAGCACTGTGGCCCGCAGAATTGCAAGAGACTCAGCTCTCGAAACCAAGGACAGTCAAGGCGTGGTCAGTCCATGGCCCGCCACTACCTACGCTGATGGGATGAAGAAGACAACAACAAAGCCGAGAGACAGCCGTTGGCACTTGGCACTGCCGAAGGCCACGCCCTCGCTGCCAGAGACCGCACCGCCAGAGGCCACGCCCACACCATCGTGCCCGCCACCACCGCTACCACATCTTCCTCCTCCAACTCTGGGGATGAGCTAGGGTTCCGGCAAGCTCACCCCCTTCTTCTCTAACTCCGGTGTGGTATAGATGGCCGACCGGCCGGGGGGAGGAAGGGAAGCCAGGCGGTGGGGATGGTTGCCGGGCGGTTTAGGGAGCCCTGGCGGCGGGGGTGGCGGCCGGACCAGGTCTAGGGTGGTGGCGCGATGGCCGGAGCTCGCTGGAGTTCGTCGGAGTTCATCGTGGCGGCGGGGGAAGTGAAAGAAGGTGGTCGCCGCCGACGATAAGGTCTCGTCGGAGCTCTGGAGAGCTAGGGCTCTACCACCGGCGGCGGGGCGGCGAGCGCGGGGCGGTGGGAGGTGGTGAAGGTAGGGGCGAGGTCGGGTCACCAGAGATGAAGTTCAAGGTCGCGTCACCGTGGCCGGATTTCCCGGGAGCACGCGAGGAAGAACGACGATGCGGGTGCGGGCGCGGTGCATGCTGAGGAAGAATGAAAAGTGTGCTGGCGGATTGGTTCACGGATGCGCATGCAGGCTTTAGTAAAATATTAATATTAATATCAAACATAGGTCTCTAAACGGTAGAGTCTCGTTGCTCTTCTCCTCTTTGTAGCGACTTGGTTGTCAGTTGTCACTGTACAGAAAAGAATCTTTCAAACTTTATATAAAAAAGCAACTATTAGAGGCATAAAGATATTTGTCTCGTTGGGATAGTCTGAGGCCAGTGCAGACCAATGAGACAAGTTCAAACCTTCAAAATGTCTTTTTCTACGGCAGGTGGGCAGCAATTGTTCAAGTTGGCTACCCTGGTGATATGATTCCAGGCTAGGCGGACATGGTAAATTAGTAATATCAGATAATTAAGATGTGGTATTGGTGCCTTAATTGGTAACAGTTAATTTTTGGTGTTGATACAAGTGGTTTTAGTTTCAAATTTTCATAGCTTTTGTCCACCCTTGCAAGGTAGCCTTTTGTGTTCCAGGAACTATATGTTAGAATCATATTGCAAGTAGCCTTACCCCTTGCAAGGTAGCCTTTTGTGTTCCAGGAACTATGGATTAGAATCATATTTTTTTTAACAACTAAAATTATATACTCCCTCTATTCTGGATAAAGTAGCTCATGTTTAACCAAGTTTCTAGCAAATAATATTCATATTTATGGTATTACAGACAAGATCTATGTAGGAATGGATATCTAGGTCGGATTTGGATTTCTTCAGGTCGTAGGTCGGATTTGGATTTGTTCAGGTCGTTGGCGACGATTGTGCCCACAGGCACGGTCTATTGATTATATAGAGTTTATATTATATAGACAAGGTAAAATCCGATTCTCTCTGTCACATCTCCTTCTTTGTCCACCCGTTACATGGGCCAAACTAAGCCTCCGGTCCAGTATATCTCGGGTTGGGCTTGTGTTCGTCCTCTTGCTTCCAGCTTTTGGTCCACCACCACCAATTGCAAGTTCTGTCTTGGACGTCCTTGGGCTGGTAACACTGCTGCTCTACATGAACAGTATCTTCCTCACAGAACGGGCGTTAACCAACCGCTTGTCCTACAACTTCTGCGGATTATCTTCACCGGGACGCGAGACTCTATTCTGCGTGCCCGCGCGCCTTGTTCGCACGCCACGTACGTACCACGTCCTGCGCTCGCTGTGTGGTGCTGTGCGCTGCTTAGAGTATGTAGGATCTGTGTTGCCAAACATCTCCATGTTGTATATACTTGTATAAATATACGGTACATATCAATGTGGATCATTGATTGTTTCACACTTCACACATATCAATGTGTTTTTTTAGGGTCGGGAAGGTATCGGTAACCACGGGGTGGCCGTTACTTGGGTTGTTGTAACAAGACTCTTTCCTGTTTAATGAAAAATGCGTCTAGTCATGATTGCGAAAAAAAACTTCACACATATGTAAACACGATGCATGTTGCACGTACATGACCTCTAGTATAATCTTGAGAAAAACATGATAGATTTGAGGTAAACCTGAGCTAAAGTAAATCAATAGTATTAGCAATAGCAAACATAGGGCACGAACGTTGGTGGCCCGCCGGCATAGGCATCCGGCCGATCGATCCGAACGACTCGTATCCACGCAGGATCAATACGAACCCCCTTCGGGCACCCGTAGTAGTGGATGAGTTGGCCGTTCATCCAGAGCGTGCCGTCCACTGCCACCGCCGGCCCGTAGACCAGCGACTCCTTGGACGGCCGGAACTCCGTCGTGCCCGGTGCACCCCCGTCAGGATTCAGAACAGGTTCCCCCGGGTAGTTCCGGAACGAGTACAACTGCCGCAGCGGCCGCGGCGCTCGCAGCGCTGCACTCGGCGGCATCGGCGGGTTCAACAAGACCTTGATTATATCCGGTGGCATGCAACGGAGCGGGAGGGCCTTGTCGAGCGGCGGGACGGCGCTGTACCACCCCGTCGACGTTTCCGCCTGCCGACGGAGCGCGACCGCGACGCTAGATTCGTGCTTAAAGACGACCACCGCGTAGAACAAGGGCGCGCAAACGGCGACGGCCTCAATGGCGCCGAACGGCGCCAGATCGGCGTGCACGTCGTCCGCCTCAAAGGCGCCGAACTTGGCCGGGTTGCAGTCCTCGCCCGGCTTCTCGAAGCACCCCACCAGGGCATAGCCCAGCACACAGCGGCGGTGGAGGTCGGATGGGTCCCTGGAGAGCTGGCTCGCGACGGGGGCGAGGAGGCTGCGCACTATGGTCGCCGTCTCAACGACATCGCCGTACAGTTGCCGAAGGTTCTCAAGAGTGACCATTCTTTTCGGTGTGTTTGTGCGGTTGGGTTGGGGATCAGATGTACTCCGGCGGCGGCGGCGGCGTGGAGTCACGAGGTCCGCTTCTCCGGCGTTCGATCGTGGTGGCAAAAAACCGTCATGCGTGCCTGTTTATATATAGGCCCAAGGGCTCGTGACCGTGGACTCGGAGTCGGCAAGCGGGATGCGGAGTCGGAGAGGCGTGGTGCTGCGGAACGGCGGCGCTGAAAAGAAGAAAGCGACGCTGGAAATAAGATAAATCTTGGGCTGTTTTTTCTAACGGAGTCCTGGGCTGGATAGGATAAGAGTCCGAACGGAATTAGGCCCCCAACATGAATCTGAGCATGTCGAAACCAAGTGGGCTGGACGAAAATTCAAATGGGTAGAGAATTGGGCATGACCAAAATCCAAAGTGTTTAGAAATTTTTATCTTTTATGAATTGGCTTATAGTCTAGTAGGACGCTCCAGTGGGACGCTACTCATCAGAGTTTAAATCCAGGTGTTTGCACCTTTTTTTGGGATTTTCTCAGGATTTACCGGCATTATGCGTTAAGTGGTAAACGACGTCGACTTCGGGAATCTCCAGATTTGACGGCTGCTCAGTCCTTCGGAGGTGTTCATAGGGATAGGTTTGCGTACGTGTATTCATAGGAGTAAGTATGCGTGCATATTATTGAACGTCTTCGTTGTACTGTGTACAAATCCTGGTGCTAGCATTTTTTTCTAGGATTTTCCCAGGATTTACCGGCATTATGCGTAAGTGGTAAGCGACGTTCCCGTCGACAACGAGGCGCCAGTGGTGACTTCGGGAATCTCCAGATTTATCGACTGCTCAGTCCTTCGGAGATGCTCATAGGGGTAGGTTTGCGTACGTGTATTCATAGGAGTAAGTATGTGTGTGTATTATGAGCCTCTTCTTTGTACCGTGTAATTTAAAAAAAATAAATTTTCCTTTTTATTATTAGGGATAGACTTTTGAATGGGTTGAGATTTGTTCTATGTGCGCTCTATTTAACGAGTAGGCTATGCACGAGGAATTTGTCTCCCTTTGAATTGAGAATCCAGGATGTGCATCATAATATCTCACCCAAGGTGGTTAGACTCCATCGTCACGTCGGACGGTAATTTCACAAAAATTTCGAAGGGACCTTATTTGGACAGCGCTTACATATAAGTGCAAAGTCTTTGCCTGGATCCTAATACATTGAAAACTACTAGCGACCAAAAATTTGGAAAAAAGGAGGTTCACCACACGAGGAACATTGTGTGCAATGAGCTCTTGGAGACCGAGCTACACGTATGCTTATGTTGCCCATTTGCTAATGCAATTTGGAGTCAAATTGTAGCTTGGGAACATTTCGACGGACTCTCCCCCCTCCCGCGTTGCCCTCCCACACAGGGCGGCACGGGCGGCTACCAACCCTAGCGCCGTCGTCCGCCGCCCTCCCACCCTCCTCCCCTCGCAGCCGCCGGAGAGCACCGTCGGGAGGCCCGCACGGCTCCCCATGAGGGCGGCGGCGGGCTCCACTTCGGGGCAGGGCTCGCGGCTTGGGCGGGGAAGACGCGACCTCGGCAGCAGGTGGCGGTCCATGGCGACGGCGGCTCCCTCCTGGCCGCCGATGCCTAGATCCGCGGCGCCAGGGCCCAGATCCGGCGAGGGGGTGGGGGATCCGACCTAGCCCGCACGCGGCAGGGACGGGGACTGCGCTCGGCCAGTGGAAGTAGGGGCGCAACGACCATGGCGGAGTTCGGCGCCCTACGCCGGGTTTCGCCGATCACATCCTCCCTCGGGCCGAGGCCGTTCGGCCGGGGCGCAGATCCGATGGTGGAGGACTGCTGGCGGTTCGTGGTTGGCGGCTGAGGTGGTGGTGCTGCGGAGGTGTGGCCGGACCGGCCACCGACAACGGTGGCTTCGGCGGTTGGTGGCTGGTCTGATGGTGGATGTGGTGGTGGCGGCAGTCGGCGGCGAGGGCTATGGCCGTGATGGCGAGGGTTGGTGGCGGACGGCGTGACGGTGGATGCTCTGTGCCCGCGTGCGGCTGCACAGCGCCGGGCACGACCGTCTGTCCGCGTCGGCTGGAGTCGTCGCCCCGGGTGGCGTTTTTCACCCGGCGACGGTGGTGCGACTTTTCTTCGGTGGCGCCGCGGTGGCGTGGCCGGCCATGCTTGTGGCTCGTAGGCGGTGCCATGGTGGTGCTGCAGTGGTGCCAGGCATGGTGGATGTCGCCCTACTCCGTCGAGGCTCACCGGCGGACGCAGGGGGCAGCGGTGGGATTCTCCCCTCTCTGCTAGCCCCCTCCTTCTTCTTGATGGTAGCCTCTTTGCGGCAGCGGCTGGGGTTGTGCTGGCGTTGGAGGGCGGTCTTCGTCTACACCGTCTCTCCCCCATGCCCCCATCTATCGTCGTGAGGCGATCGTTATGAGGGCGGAGGCCATGGCGTCCACGGGGGTGCTGGTCTGGGGCTCTGCTCCAGACCTGGTACCTTCGGGGTGGTGGCGGTTCTAGCACGAGAGCTCGGTCGGCGGCAGTGGCCAGTAGCGGCTACGGCTACGGCGGGCGATTGGTGGACGTACATGGTGGCAGGAGGCTGGTGTTCGGCGGGTGGTTTGGCGGGGTGCTGGCGCAGCTCTGCGGCTGCTCGCGTGGCCGGCGCGTCTACCCCGGTGAGCTTTCTTCTGGATGGTCGGCAGCGACGACTTGATGTCTGGCGGGTACCCAACATCTTGACTGACGTCTGTGCTATGGCTTCTTTGGGCGAAAGCCTGGCGACGGCGACACTTGCGGGTGTCGTTCCCCTGTTGAGGGCGTCGCCCCCCAACACACTCCACGGGTGAAAGCCTTGTCCTGCCTTAGACGAACGACGGCGGCGCTTGGGCATCATGACCTTCTTGAAGGCGTCGCTGTGGATTACGGCTCGGTCGGGGTGTCTCGGGCAGGACTGGTTTGTCGTTCTCACGGTTTTGTTGCGCGGTGGGTGACAGTGGAGTAGGCATAGTTTTTTGATTTTAGTTGTTTTCTTTGAGCTTCTAGCGGAGTGGTGGCTCGTGTCGATAACCCAATCCGACCGAGTTAAATGGCGTCAAGTGGTTGCTCGCGTCGATGACCCAATCCGACCGAGAGGTTGAGGCTTGTGTCGATGTCCCAATCCGACCAAACAAGGAGTTGAGTGGGCGCTAGTTATGGCGAGTTGATTTGGTACCTAGGTGTGCGAGTGGAGTAGTGTACCCTCCGTAATGTATGGTTTTTCTGGTCCGGTTTCCAGTCAAAAAACTAGACTGGCACTTGCCTTTTTATTTATTCGTCTAATAAAAATCACGGCAAAACTTTTATGGTCCGTTCAAAAAAAACATTTCGACGGACTACTCGAATAGCAACAGAACAACCCCTCAAATTAGGCAGTGGTGGGAGAATGCCTCAAACGAAGTGCATAGTGTCGGGAATGAAGACGGTTCAATGGCATGATCATTTATCCAAAAAGAGAGGAACACAAGAATCTTCAACAACACGTGAAAAGAAGTGTGTTTCAATAGGGGGCTATTTATTGTTGTGTGTTCTGTTCCGCTACTGCCTCGGAAGAGTTATTTGTTTTTGATTGTACGTACATAGACACCTTTTGTATTTCCAATTTTTATTGAAGGGTAGAGCTTTTGCAATTCATTTTAGAGCTTGGTCAGAGATTTGCAAACCTAAAACTCTTGGTGGGCTGGGAATCAGAGATCTTCAAACTGTTAACAGGAGTCTCGTGTTGCACTCAGCTTGGATGATAGCTTCACAATCTGACCCTCTCCTGTTCAGTATTTTGAAAGACTACAAGCTCTTGAGTACGAAATGATGCCACTCGACTTGAACTCAAGTCCGAGATCTCCTACAAACATACACAGATGCTTCTGAATATCATCTGGAAGCTTAATAAGCATATACCGCCAAGAATAAAAACTTTTGATTAATGCCTTCTTCGACAATCTCTAGCTTCAGCTGAAAGAGCAGGACTCAACTCCACCCATACGGCCATATTAACAAAGAGTGTAGTCTATGCTGCATCGCAGAAATAGATAGGCACCTCTTCTTTGATTGAGTTCGCTTGAGCTTTCGCAGATCCCCCTCTTAAAACCCACCTAGTACCTCAAGACCAAGATGGTGTACAGGAAGCAATTGCAGCCATATTGCCACAAGGATCATCTCTGGAAATGGTACAAAAAACTTTCACCTCCTTTTGGTATTTATGGAAAGCAAGAAATGATCTAGGATTAATAACAGAAAATGGTCCATAGCTAAAGCACATTACGAAACAAATGCTGACATCTCAGCAGCGACTAACCCTTAGTATGCTTTGACAGACACTCCAACACCAAAACGAATTTTCTTGGGGGCACAGAACCTGCACCCATCTTCTCTTCTTTCAGGTACTAGATGCTTGATGCAGCCACTAGTCCAGATGATGGTACAAATTGTTTAAGGTTAGTAGGAATGTGGAATAATCTTCTCTCCTTCTCGAAAGTTCTCTATGTATGTTCAGGTGCAAAATTCAGCAAATTTCCTCAGTGATTATGGCTGAAGCTGCTACACTTACAGTGGCTGCAAGAATCACAAACAACTTAATTTACAGGAACTAAGTTTCCTCTCCGACGATGAGATGCTTGTCAACTATCTAAATGGCTGCTACAATCGTCCTGAGCCTTGGAGTATCAAACCTTTTACAGCTGATTTTAGACTGCAAAATCAAAGTTTCTCCCATCAGGTGCTCGTGCTCAAGGTTATCAGGGAACATGTTACAGCTCACAATCTCTCCTCAAGAGCACGACTCGCCTCTGATTTACATTTCAGGTTTCCTGTTCAAATTCAGCACATGTATCTATGTGCCCTTGTAATTTCCTATCTTTGTCAGGCTGGGAGCCTTTCTCCCTTATTCGTGTAAACTGTTCTTAATCTGAATATATCACGCTTCGTATAAAAAAAAAGTGGCTTCTTTTTGTTTGCCAAGCTTCAGACCTTAACTGCTTAACAGTGTAGCTAGCCAAAAGAAAGCAACAAAAGAAGGCAAAAACAGCATTGACACATGGCAAGAGTAAACGTCACAGGAACACGACACATAACTGCCACTGTAAGAGGGGAGAAAGCAGAAGGATCACAACTCAAGTTGTATTGCTCAGAGGTTTTCAGTTTTGTACATGTACAGCGTGTACACCCAACTAACTGACTAGTAGCTACAATCACGGAGAGGCACTCGACAGCTCGCTAGCAGCCACGACAAGAACGAAAAAGATGGGTTCCAATACCACTTAGCAATCAGCAGTGGCCGCAAGTGTAAGAAAGAATGAACCAGTCAGTGATGCAGCATCAAACAGATCTCCAACCAGCCAGTTCGTCCTAAACATGGTCTGACGGAAAGAATCCGTGCCCTATGCATCAAACGGATCACAGCTAAGGAAGTCTGGATGATCAACAGGAAGCCGGTAGAATGCTCTGTACGGAGAGCAGATTCCGCGACACCGTGTCCTCAATGTCAATGGCAATGCCAGCATCTGCAGCTGCAGGTCGGCAGTCGCCAAACCCAAAGCGCATCCGGGTCACTGCCGGCTCCCGGAGCAGTCTGGTTGCTCCAGTCCAAGACGTGAATATGACCAGGGCGATCCTCCTGGGCATCAGATATACCAACTCGTCCAATGACCCGTACCTGGTCAGTGCAATCCTCAGATCGAACTCGCTCATGTTGATGCGAGTCCTTGTAAGCAGCACTGCTCTGTCAGGAAAGTAGCTGCGCCGAAGTGCATGGGGCTCTGACAAAGCAGCAAGTCTCATCAGCCCGAGAGTCAGCTGCTTGAAGTTGTGGTCCGGGCACTCTGCCAACGGTGCGCTGAACGCAAGCCTCATGATCTCAATTGCTTTGGGGTTCACCGACTGTCTCGGTCCAAGGCTCAATCTGCTCAAATCAAGCTGCTGCACTGGAGCCAGCTGCTGCTGCTGCCTGGGCGTCGCCTGCAGGAGGTGAAGCTCCACCGGCCTCTTGAAAGCTGCGAACCATTCTTCCTGGGGTACCTCTAGTAGCATCTCCGACTGAGACTGACTCTGGAACACCACCAACACAGCCCCAAGAGCTCTGTGCACTATGACTGCCTCCAATCCATAACCAAGCCCTGCTGAGGATATGAACTGCGCGATCTCTCCAGCGTCACAAGTTGTCATGTCCATCTCCGTCAGTAGAATCACCCGCCCCAGGTAATCGGCGGCCGTGACGAAGGGCGGCAGCAGGCACGGCGCCTCACCCTTGAAGCCTCTTCCTCTGCAACTGCTTTGGCAGGGAGTGGAAATAGTGACGAGTCGTACATCCCCAGCTGCCTCTGCCGCAAATGTGGTTCCCTTCTGCCGATTCTCGCCGTACCCTGAGCGTCGCTGTATACAAGGACGGCAACATCCTGATCCGGCCCAAGGATGACCGCGTTGATTGGTCCACTGCCATGAAGCACCAGGGCGCCGATCTTGCACAGGCCCACGGCACCCTCGCTGGAGCAGCCTGGGCCTCTGAGGAGAACGCAGCTCAAGTGGAACATCATGTCTTCATCCGTGAGCAGGTACTGTCGGGGTACAAGTGACCGGAAGAGCTCGGCCGTAGCCTGCCGTCTGACCCTGTCGTCAAGCGCATCCAAGATCTGCAAGCGTGTGTACCTACTGTCGCTTGCCTGCACAACACAATGCATGAAGTAGCCAGGATCAGGATCCATAGGTTGGTAACAATAGCAAGCATGGGTATGCATTGTACAATGAGAGCAACTTCAAGTTCTAACCTTGATACAGTCACAGAATACTCCTTCGCGTGGCCCTGCTGCCGTGGCAACCTCCGTGTCATGAGCATGTGTCAACACTAGCAGTCCAACAGAGTCTCCGAACTCAGCATCACGAACAGCAACAGCTGCCTCAACCTGAGGGACCAAAGCCTCGTCAAGCAGATCATGCGGACTTTCCCTCAGCGACACACCCACCGTTAGAAGGGATCTATCCAAGAAATTGGGGTCCTCGGTGGCTGCCGGAAAGACAGTATCCAGTACAGCAATGAGGCTTCTCAGGTGGCGGTAAGAACGCCTGTGGTTCCTGCTGTCCAAAAGAGGGGCCTGCAGCAAATAGGAATGCGCTGCAATCTCAGTACAGCACAGGACAAGCCAAAGCAGAACCCAGAGAGCCAACAAGGCAAGGCAAGGCAAGGCAAGACCAGGGAGATACGGCATAATAGTGAGATAATAAATAAAGAAATATGTGAGGCAACCTGGAGCTAGTATAGAAATAAAGATTCTTTTAATTACCATGGGTAGGATGTCAGAAATTAAACTCAGGTTTCGAGCTGCAATACTGCAAAAGCTGCCATGAGACTGTATTCAGTATTATGTAATCAAACCAATTGACATAACGAATGATCAGAGTACCAAACTATCAAACCATAATACCTGACAATGTACTGAGTGCTGACAAATCAATATTGAGCAGGGATTTCGAATTTGATGGATACTCCCTCCGTTCCATTTTCTAGGTCGTTCAGACCAGTTTAGCAGAGATTAAGGTAAGGTGAAATGGCCACTTTTGCCCCTCTAGCCAAATTACACGAAAGTGGATACAGCACACGCAAGTGGGTGCAGTGCAGTGCATGCATGCAAGCGGAGGGTGCATGTGGAGCGAGCGGACCGAGGGTATTCTCGGAATGGGCCAACGCGGAGGTAGTATCGGACCTGTAGGGCGACTTATAATTTGAGAAAAGTGATCGGTCCAGAACGACCTGGAAAATGGAACAAAGGGAGTACAAAACAACAACAACAACTATAACGGTACCTCAGTCAGGATTACAATGTGCAAGTAACCTGAACAAACGTAATGAACCAAGCAGAGAATGCTGACACATCATTATTGAGCAGGGATTTCGAATTTGATGGATACAAAACAACAACAACTTCTGTCAAAAAAAAAAACAAAAAACTATAACAGTACCTCTGTCAGGATTACAATGTAAGCAGCAAGTAGCCTGAACAAATGTGATGAACGAAGCAGAGAATGTGTAGAGATTCGATCAAGAACCAGAGGTCTAAATCAAACTTCCATAAAAAAGTAACAATCGAAAGCAACGACCAGATGCAAAACTCGCGATTTTCTTGCCACCGCGCCCGACTGGTGGACTCAGACCCCGGACTCCACGCTCCTGATGCCGCTGCCGTTGCCCCCGAGCCGGATGCTCCGCTGCGCCATCTCCCGCGCCTCGGCGCTCGCCTCCGCCACCACGCCGACCCCTCCTCCGTGCCTTCTCCACCCGCCGCGGCAAGCACTCCTCCCTCACCGTGTCGCCTGCGGACGCCACCATGCCGACCCCTCCTCTGTGCCTTTTCCACCCGCCGCGGCAAGCGCTCCCCCCTCACCGTGACACCGTGTCGCCCGCGGACCCCAATGACGAGGGACCCCTGCGCGGCCTCTTCGTGCTATCCAGCGACCCCGAGTGCTCGCCGCGGCATCCAAGCGCGCCAAGGCCCTCAACCTCGGCAACTCCCCGAGGCAAGCGAATTCAGACCCAAGAACCATAACACGCCACCGTACCTTGTCCAGAAGAGAAAGAAACGATGAAGAGAATAGAACTCGCCTACTCCCCAAGGCAAGCGAATCCGGACGCATGGACACGCCACCGCACCTTGTCCAGAAGAGAAAGAAACGAGGAAGACAAAGAACGGATTCAAGAACTAGAGGGAAGGACGAGGAAGGACGTACCTGGGTCGCTATCATGCCTCCATGGAGGGGTTCTTCGGCGGCAGTGGAGCAGCCAGCAGCGGTGTCATATACGAGAAGGCCAGCAGGGTGTCCAATACCGTCATGAACAATCTCTGCCCGAATAGGATTCCCGAACTGAACCATCAGGTAATCTGAACTGCAATCATCTGGAAGGGCTTCTACAACAAGAAGCTTCTGCAGGATCTCGGCGTCGCCGGCGAGGTCCGGAAATTTCTCCCAGAGCAACTCCGCCAACCTATTGGATGTCAGCATGGTTGCGCTGCCGAACCGTCGAAGTTGCAGGAAACAGGGGAGGCGCGAGGAGGAAGAAGATGCTGGGTCTATTTATTTATAAACAGGTGCGTTGCAGCCCGCGGTGGCAGCTGAAGCCCAAGAATGTGCGGCCCATTTTGTTTCTCTTTGCTTGGGCGGCAGCTGAAGCCCACGAAACGGAACGGTCCATTCGGTTATATTTGTAACTGAATCGTTGCGATGACCTTACCATACACCGCGCCCAGGCGAGTCCCCCCGCCGTGCTCGTCGATCCGCCTGCACGAAACGAGCATTCATCACAAATTTGTGTATTTTCGATTCATTTACATTCGCCCAAGCATCACTTGCTGACTGTCACGTTCAAAATAAGAAAAAAAAATTACATATCTCAAGTGTATCTCTTTCTGTTTATATTGCAAGACATTTTTTTTGATTGAATCATATTACAACCCTACTACAGCCCTTGAGCATCCCTCATTTGCCTTTTCTTTCTGCTCTCGGGTAAAATGCTAAACTCTGCCCCGAGAGATTATATTTGGATCCTTGACGCTCATCTCCAGGCACCAGGGTTTCCGATGAGTTCAACTATTTCACCTTGTGTACTCATTGTCACTGGATCTTCCACTATTGCTGGAGTGGAGGAAGAGAATAAATTAGGGGTAAGTATCAAAAGTGTTATCCCAAATAAGTCTTGTTTTCATCTTCATCTGTATCCAGCTCAAGCCCTTCTGCCGCTAGAAGTCTACTGATCTCATTATCCCTCTCCTCCTCCGCCTTCTTGCGCATAATATCCCTCTTCCGTAACACAAGGGTATGTCTCTTCAGAGTTGTGCTGTAGAATTCCATAGATGCCTTCTTTTCCTTAGCAAATAGCTTCCTTTCTTCCTCAGGATCAACCTGGATCCAGTATTTTGAAAATCAGATTCAGAAAAAAAAAATACAGAGCATGAGATATAACTGATATAGCAAGATGTCGGATGACATTGAGGATCAGTGTAATGCTCTTTTGTTTCTGAAAGGAAAGTGTCAGGGTCTCTGCCTTTCATTAGAGAAAAGAGAAGCAGAACAGTGTAATGTTTTGGCATCACCTTTGAGTGTGAAAGACGCCGTGCCCGTAGTGTCATTTCGCGTTGCTGCTGCTCAGCCCAAGCAGCCACAGCCATGTCACCACGTTGGTCAAAAGCTTTCCGCTTCTTCATTACCCACTCCATCCATGCTTGAGAAGCCTAGTTCAAAGAAAAGAAGGTTTTCAGAACAGCAAGAATAGTGCTTTTAAATAGGCATTGCTCTGGAATTCACCTCTGTAGTCTCAACTAAAATTATCATAGCACTAACAATTTAATTTTTTCTTTACATTCTACTAGCTGCAGTTGCAGATAATAAGGTCAAGTGCTCAACTATTTCAAGACATATGAATGTTGGGTCGACATGTGATTGTTATTTCCAGTTGCTAGTTGCTGATATATAACATCAGTCCTAGTGCACTTTTGCAGGAAGAAAAACAAAGCAAGACACACTACTACTTTGTAAGTAGCTGACAAGGATAGAATGAAACTTCATTTCTTGGCTTCAGAACCATAAAGCCAAATCAGGATTGAAAAATAATATTGTGACTAAAAATGTGAAATCCCCTAGTAAAGTAAGGTGGCAACAGACAACAGTATTTAACAAATAAATACAAAGATGGAGTGGAACTGCATCCTGCACATAATGAAATGATAACCTAAGTGGCCAAGAAAATTCAGACCTTCATCGGATTCACATGATGCTCTCTATCATATGCCCTTCTCCTTTCATGATCAATCAATAGCTCATATGCTGCTTGTATCTTGATGAAACGCGCCTCAGCAGTTTCCCCTTCCTCAAGGGTTCCCTTACCATCATAAACTGTGACATAACACATAATCAGATGGAATAAAAGGAGAATGACAGCTGCTCCCATATTACTAAGGTGCCAACTTGATTCCTTTTTATCTGTCAGTAAACTACAGGCGGCCACAGTTTTTACTTACTCGATTCATTTTGCTTAGTCTTGACTTTAGTTGTTAGTGCATACTCCCCAGCCATGAGGACTTAAGACGATACATAGAGATAATTACCTAAACTCAACGATGGAGGAATCTGCACATTATTCCACTAGAACTCTAATACCCTAAGAGCACAGCTCCAGATGCAGAAACATCCACTGCAACGAACCAATAGAAGGAGAAATAGGTTGATGCCGCGTAAAAACATGCTCCTGGACACAACTTTGCAATTATAAAGTTGATATTGATTTGTGGACCTGCCCTTGATGTTTTATCAATGAAGTTACAGGAGGAGCAGTAACATGAAAATGAAGGTGAAATAATCACCGCACACTAGTTAGTACCATTGACATTTGACACTGATGCATTGTATTCAAATTGTGTTTTGGGCTTGCGGCAAATGACAAACTCAGTGATAAGAAAAAACAGGAAGCAACTAAGAGTTGGCCAACCAGTAGGGAGAATAGCTGAATGCTAGGAAAATTCAGAGAGGTGAATGGACCAACCATCAGGATGATAGAACTTGGCCAACCTTCTGTAGGCAGTCTTTATGGTCTCCTCGTCTGCATCCCTACCCAGCTCTTTGAAGCGCATGAGACACAAAGAACACACATTAGCTTCACCTTCAATTCCAGATCCGGAACACACAGGACATCTGAAACTACAAAGTAGGGACGCACAGATCGTTACTATTACTAAGGTAACCCAATTTAGAACAAAATCGTTTTTTAGACGATATAACTGAATCACAGAAGCATGGTAAGGGAAAATGATCAAAATCAAGCAAAGCCACAACGGAACAAAGACTTCGATAAGTATAAACTGATCAGCACCATCAGGATTGACACGAAAATAACCAGATGCTTCGAACCCGTAGCCACGCTCTCGCACAAACTACAGAGAGCACAGGATCGTACCAAGCGTCTCGTACGGAGATTTCTCCGAGTCCCAACTCGCCGCACGCGTGGACGCCCTCCTCCGAACCCCGCCGTCCGCCCTCGCGACCTCGTCGAGCACGAAAGCGGGAGGACCGGAATTCGACGGTACCCGGAAGCCCCCGCCGAGCGCCGGCGCGAACCCCAGCCGCCCGGCGCCTCGTCTCACGGCGGCGGACGAGTAGTAGATATGGAGGAGGGAGGAGATGGCTCGAAGGCTGCTCATCGCCGGCAAGGCGGGGAGGCTTTAGGGTTAGTGCGTGGTGGAGCCGTGGAGGAAGAGGTGGAGCCGCGGAGGCGAAGCTGGAGGTCCGCAGGTTTGCGGTGAAATGGAGGGAACGCCTCCTGATGCTGACACGTCGTTTGCAAGTCGGCTGCACACGTGGACCGCTTCTCTTCTCAAATAAGGCCTCTTTTCTGCCCGTCAAACAGGTGTTACTGAATCCATCTCTTTTCTGATTAAGTGCTGGTTGCTTTCTTGCTGAATGTAAGAGAATTCCTTTTCAATTGTACTGATAGGAAGGAATATCAGCATTCCAGGTATTTTACTTTCCTTTCCTTTCTAAAGGTTACAGGAGTCATATTTACAAATTTACAGGGCTGCACTTATGTACATGTACTGATGTCCATATGGCAGCAAATCAACCCTACACTACAATTCTCCTCTCTGCATTCTTGCAGTGTAGGTACAGGTCACAGCCACAGGGTGAGGTAGTTCTGTACTGCTACGGTACATAAACCCGAACCTGATGATCAGGTACAAATCTAAGCTGAAGCTCTTGCATTGTCTAGCAGTTTGGACTTCAGGGAGGACTTGTAAATAGAGGTCATTTCTTTTTTGTGCCAGCACACATGGCTCTTTCCCACTGCGCCACATCTTCAACCCGCGAGGGCGGTGGCGGTAGGACCTCACGCTCTACCACGTCCCAGCCTTCCAATATGCTATCTGGCACGCCACCATGCTTCACCAGCTTACTTGTGTACAAGAAGCTCTCGTTTGAATTCAGGAGGAGGTTGTCCAGAGTGCTGGGCTGAAAAGAAAAGAGATTCCATCAGAATTGAAATTTAAGTTTACATGCAATGTAAGAGAATAGGAATTTACCATGATGGCTGTGTGCATGCTGTCCATAAAACTACTGTCCGATGATATGGCTGAACTTGCCTTCCAAATCGATCTGTTTAGCTGCTGCGCTTGCTTTTCTGATCTGGAAGCAACAGACAGGATCAGTTTTCTTAAAACACTTTCGACAACCAAGATCACAGATATGCATGTTATACTATGAAACAGCAGGTACCTTGAGGCAATGTTCGATTCCAAAGCAGTTCTAAGAGCCTTTGATGATGATAACATATGGAGCAAATTAGCAAATGCCTCAAAAGTAGAAAGATTGGATGGCACATCCAAGCCCAGTGAGTTATAATAGTAGGTAGTAATGGCTGTAACACTTGTCTTTAATAGTGATATTCCTCTCTGCAAATATTGATGCCTCTCCATGGAGTGGGAAGATGCACCAGAAAAGCTAAAGCTATTGCTTCTCTTGGAATCAAAAGACGGTTTCTTGACAGAATCCATAGAGTCAACTCCAAAGTTACTCGAACCACTTTCTGTCAGTGAAGTTTCTTCACCACCTGTGCAAACATTTTGCCTAGGTATAAAAAGAGGGTAAACCTTGCTGAAAAAGAAGAAAATAGGCTCATGTCAGTCTATGACTTATATGTCCATCTTCATACAATAGAGCTCTTGTTTTTCTTATATACAGTACCTCTGGGACTGTCGTGTGCTCCAGTAGGAACTCCGCTGCCATATATTTGAGCAGGAACCCTAATACATTTAAAATAAGTCAGCCAATGAATCAACCAGGCAGCCAATTGAAAGTTCATGCTGCTACTCATGCGCATCACAAAACCAAATGTGTATAACTTGCAGAATACACTTGCACATCATTTGTGTATAAAGCATGTGGATGTGTCACAGACATCGCCATTAAACGCAGTGCTTAATGAGTCAAACAGACACCCTTGATCAGTCAAAATAACTAAATTCACAAGACAGAATATTATAATTCCAGGACTAACCAATCACAGCTGATAATGTGGCACTGCATCTATACATCTTAGTACTCCAATGCATGATTCCAATGCATGATTCAAACAGTAAATTTTTATCTTACCTTAAAGCCTGATACATGAAGAGAAGGCGCGGATAGGATACGGAGTGCAATATTGATGAAATGTAGCATGTACCTGTGACAAGAAGAAACTTAAGTTTCACCAATTCAGAACCAAATTGACAAAATATTACTGCAATCTGTGCTACTGGTCTCCATATAATATTTAAACTTCTCAGGTGGTTGTAGATACCAAGGAATGCTACTGGTCTCCATATAACATTTCTCTATGGTCTAGACAGATTATTAACGTTTAGAAGCATGCAACTCTATGAATATTTTTTATAAATAATTTGACAGTGTGCATAAGATCGATGTTCAGAAGATAGATAAGTCATAGACCGTAAAGAAATGTTAAAAGTATTGTAATTAAGACTATAGAATTTCAATTACGCAAATAACTGAATGATTAGAACAATAATTTGTAATAGTTAGAGGAAAGTATAACCCCAAAGCTGCCGACAGTTCTTCTGATGGAATAGAATGTGGATCGAGACCACGAGGAAGACGAGGCCCACATATCGAATCATACGGACCACAGTAGTTGTCTTTCTTTTCTCCCTCTTTAATAACCTACATATTAAGAAGTGTATAAATCATTGTGTAAGCATGGATGAACACTTGATGATCCATATAATATTTACAGTAATTAAATACACACCCTCATTTTAGGCACTCCCACTTTTTGTATTTAGTATACGTTTAGGGTTTGAGAAAGTCTTTAAGAGGGATACTTTGACCACTAAAATATCTTCAGTTGCTACAAAATCAATGTCATACTAACAGTGTGAAATACAAATCTATTCACGTAACTTTTATACATTAAGCGTCCATAAGTTTTTTTTGGGGGCTGAACATGCAGGAAACCTGCATATCATTTCATTAAAGAAGAAGAAAAGGGGTGTTCATGTATATGCCCTAAGGCCTAACTGCCTCACAGTTACAACTCACATCCCAGGAAAAATGAAGACAACCAATCCCAAGAAAAAAAGGAACTCTCAGGAAGAAAGAGCATATGGAGATGATTCGCCCCTGCTGTACACCACAAATAACCTTTATTAAACACGTACTGCAGGAGAGGCATCATTAAACACACAATCAGCAAGGAGTTAAGACCTTCATTAAGCATCCCTATGATTTGACTAATTATTGGTCAAAATTTATGATGTTTGACCTTTCAAAATCCTGCTAAAGACAACGAGAGGGGGTAGTGATATAGTACAATTAACTTATGATGTTAACATGGAAAAAAGTTGGGCAAACTATCCTAAACAACATTCTCCAAATATGATCAAAATCGAACTTGACAGGAGAGGTTGTCAGCCAAGGATCACAAGAGTATATATGCATGTAGAAACATACTCGTCGCATTGGAAACAATCTGCAAAGTTGCTTTACAGATTTTGATTGCATTTTCATACAATCTGAGGTGGTTGCCATCTGCCAACAAACAACAAAAAAATTTTCAGGTTACACTACTATGTGTACCTAAACAAGTAAGGAAAGAGGGAGGGAGGGGGGGGAGGGGGGGGGTGATATTAAGACTTACGAGATTCATCTGCGCAATTTTCATGGCATTGGTGTGCATGGCCACTGCATCAGCTCGCCTCTTTTTCAGCTGACAATAACAAACAAGGCATATGCAGGGTTAGCATGATGTCCAATGACTTTGCTCTAGATGAACACTGATATGCATACCATGACAAAAGCCAAATTCAATGATGCAGTTTTTGCCTTCAGATCACTCGATGCCTGCTCGACCTTGGCCTTGTCTGCAAAAACAGCAATAAGCAGATATCAGCATCACTAACCCCACCAGCAACAACTAACAAAATTTATCAGTGTGGAAGACATTGGCCTTGGCATCACCATGATACTAACCCACTGGCAACCACACCCCAAATCTATCAGTGTGAAACTGAGTAACCTACCTATGGCAGTTTTTCTCTTCAATTCAGTGAGCCGATCCCTCAACTCCATGATATCCTGTGCTTTCCTCGCTCTCCAGATCCTCTGCTCATCTGTTTTGTTCTGTCAAGCAAATACACGAGACGGGGACAACTATATCATTTCAGCACGAATTCCCCAACAGCAACATAAATGGTACAGCAATTCAAGGTTCACAGGTTCAGGCATAGTTATTCCCATCACCATCATGCCTGGTTCAGGTATACTCCGTATTCATCTTGTATTTGCCCCCATGCTAAATTTAATCCGATAATCATAATTATCACTAATTAATATATAGGCTCATTTGGCTGTCGAATGGATAGAGGGTGTGTCAGAGGGGGGAAGGGGCGAGGAAGACCAACCTTGGCTTCGAGGAGCGTGGCGATTCGGGCCTGGAGGGAGTCGCGGAGGCTCCTCATCATGCGCAGCCTCGTGTGGTACTCGGCCAGCCTGCGGAAGACCCAACCCACATCCAAACCGGAAAGCGCATGAGAAATTTCACCGGGAGAGATCAAAACTTTAGCCGAATTTCGGGACGCGAGGGGTGGATTCTGCTCGTACCTCGCGTTGACGCATGCGGCGCAACAGGACGGCAGGTTGGATCCCTCGCAGAGCGCGCAACTGCTGCTACCCCGCCGGGACGCCATCCTCTCCGCGCCGATTCGGCGGGAACGGAGGGGCTGGGGATGGATGATTATCTGATGCCCGGACTCGAGAGGCCAGATCACCGGCGAAGGCAGCGAGCCGCGGTGGATTATCTGATGCCCGGACTCGAGGTGCTGTGCTAGTCGTTTGCGTGCGACTGCGAGAGAGCAGCGTGGGGAAGAAAACCCAGAGGCACAGAGGCAACGACGACTCTTCGTCTCATTACGCGATTCGGATTGGGCCAAGGCAATGAACGAATACTTGGGCCGTCTACGGGCTCTTTTTCAGAGCCCATAACAAGCCCGATCAGACTAAGGGCCCCTTGGTTCACGGGGCAAACACAGGAAATTCGTAGGATAGGAAGTTCACCGGAAGTTTTCCTTTCCTACCGTTTGGTTCTTAGAAAAATGAGGGCCCCTTTGGAACATAGCGTAGGGATAGGGTAGGGATAGGAAATTTACAGGAATGGAACCGCACCGCGCATCATATCCTACGGCAATAGTAAAACATAGGAAGCCCTTTGGCCACACCGCCTCACTCGCAGCTCTCGTCCCGCCCCCTCCACTCGCCGAAGAAAAAAAAAAGACGACGCTGCCGCCGCCGCCGCTCCTCCCCCAAGTTGATCTGCCAACCGAGCCCAAATCAGCACAAGCCAAACCCAGATCCACGCTCCCTAGGTGTTGATCTACTAATCCATGGTAGTTTCGTTGGCAGCCAACCATCCTTGGGAGCACCGCCGCTTTCTCCTCCCTCCGCCTCCCGGCCCGCGCCGCCACGATCTCCTGCGCGACGGCGGAGGCGCCATCCCCAACTGCTGCGGCGGCGTTCGACGAGGTGGAGCGCGGCCTCTACGACTTCGCGGCGGGGCCTGCGACGCTGCTGCTCTCCGTCCTCTCGCAGGCGCAGGAAGAGCTGCTGGACTACCACGGCGGGAAGGAGTTCGACGCCGCTATCAAGAACGCCGAGTCTGACCTGTGCGTGCTCCTCGAGGTGCCCAACACCCACGTGGCCAAGTCGTGCTCTTTCTCCAGGGTGGCGCCACCACACAGCTCGCCGCCGTCTCGCGCGACCTGTGCCTCTGTTCCTAATGTTTTGCGAGAGCGCGAGTCATTTGGTTTCCCATCAGGAAAATTTCATGAGGTCGGAGCTCATGTTTTGATTCCTCCGAAATGCAGGCATAGGATTGTATTCCTATGGAAAAATCTCTTCATTTTTCTAGGAACCAAACGGTAGGAAAGGAAAACTTCTTGTGAAATTCCTATCCTACGAATTTTCTGTGTTTGCCCCGTCAACCAAAGGGGCCCTGAAGGAATTTTTGCATAGGAATACAATCCTATGCCTGCATTCCGGAGGAATCAAAACATGAGTTCCGACATCATTGGAAGTTTCCTGGCAGGAAACCAAATGACTCGCACTCTTGCAAAAAATAAGGAACAGAGGCACAGGTCGCGCGAGATGGCGGCGAGCTGTGTGGTGGCGCCGCCCTGGAGAAAGAGCACGACGTGGCCGCGTAGGTGTTGGGCACCTTGAGGAGCATGCATAGGTCAGACTCGGCGTTCTTGATGGCGGCGTCGAACTCCTTCCAGGCCTGCGCCTGCGAGAGGACGGAGAGCAGCAGCGTCGCAGGCCCTGCCGCGAAGTCGTAGAGGCCGCACTCCACCTCGTCGAACGCCGCCGCAGCAGATGGGGACGGCGCCGCCGCCGTCGCGTAGGAGATCGTGGCGGCGAGGGCCGGGAGGCGAAGGGAGGAGAAAGCGGCGGTGCTCCCAAGGATGGTTGGCTGCCAACGAAACTACCATGGATTAGTAGATCAGCACCTAGGGAGCATGGATCTGGGTTTGGCTTGTGCTGATTCGGGCTCGGTTGGCAGATCAACTTGGGGGAGGAGCGGCGGCGACAATGGTGGCAACGTCATCTTTTTTTTTTTTCTTCGACGGGTGGAGGGGGCGGGACGAGAGCTGCGAGTGAGGCGGTGTGGCCAAAGGGCTTCCTATGTTTTACTGTTGCCGTAGGATATGATGCGCGGTGCGATTCTATTCCTGTAAATTTCCTATCCCTATCCTATCCTTACATTATGTTCCAAAGGGGCCCTTAAGTTATTCCTATTGATTACCGTTATTTTATCACAAAAGATATAACGAATTATTCAATTTTGCCAAGGACCAGTAACGAATCACTGGGGCAATGGGAAGTGGGAAGGCAGCAGCAGCTGTGAATGAGCTAGATCAAATGGAAGCAGTGACGACGTAGATTCCAGAGTAACGATTAGCACTATTGAATCGAAGAGGCTTTCAGTAGCATCCGCAGGTGTTGCAGCTTGCAAGTGCAAATTCCAACATCCCAGACGTACCATGAATCCATGATAAAAAATATAACACTAACACAACGCACCCATGATAAAGCACAATCCAGAAGAAAGGGCTACATAAAACTGTCTTGCAGGGTAGATTCGAAGTGCTTCTACAAGAAGTGCGATAAGATGCTATGACAATAAAGCGCGAGCAGCAGGAAGTTACTTGCGGCATTTACACCATCTTTAGGACCAAATCCCTGATGTTTTGTCACCGTCTTAGTTTTGCAAAACTGTGACACTCAATGGAACGCCAAAATTACACGGTATTCTTAGCTCCAAAATACCACGTACCCAATCAGGCCTTCCCTCGCAACAAACTACTAAAGCCTTTCAAGTTTCATCACACTACGAGCTAAATGTAGGGACAAGTACGGTACAGCTGCTGGTCTGGTGGAGTCAAGTGCGAGAAGAGAACCTGTCGATCGACTTGCAGTGGCAAGTACTGCTGCATCTGAAAACAGCTGTGACAAGTACAAGATGCCAAAATACCAGCTTAAGCGACAAACTAGAGCCCACTATCCCCTCTTACCATTGTTGCGAGCTGCACGTTTAGCAGATACCTCCTCTTCTGACAGTGGCATGTAGTAAATCCTTGGGTACGCCTGTGTCTTCTTGAAGAGTTTATCAAGTGTCCGGGCAGGTTCCAGCTTCAATGGAGGAGGGGGAGGAAGGCTCTCCCTTGCTGGTCCAGGGTCAGAGGTGGGAGGCAGCTTGGCAAACGGAGCTGGAGTGGGCAACAAACCCCTTGCAGTAGCAGGAGATTGGGGAGGTACTAGGGTTTGGTTAGCCTCTGGCTGTTGGAAGGTTGCTGTCTGCGGTGCTGTAACTGTGTTCGGACTGGTAGGCACTTGAGATGGTGGAGGAGTTTCAAGTTTGAGCTTTACCTCTTCTGGATCAACAAATTCAGCGATCAAATAGTTGTGGTTGTTTGGGGGCCACTGGAGGTTGTAGGCAGCATTCCTCATAGCCACAGCTTCCTCCACTGAAGAGTACTGTGAATCAGAGAGGTAGGAGAAGCAGGCACATCAAAGCCATGCCACAAGGAATAAACAACAAAAGGGGAACATATAAATGCTCTGAGCTAACGATCATGAACCAGACAACAAAGCTACCATTCATCTAAAACCAAAACTATGAACAGTAACTGAATCAAGCCCAATCGTATGTTTGTAAACAATGTAGTCTGCAAGTTGTGATTGTAAAGGTGGCTACTATCAAGCATACAGAAAGCAAGATTTATGCACCATGAAAAAGGCTATAAATAGTGAAATGCTGGAATATACTCCATCCATTCCAAAATGTAGGTCGTTTTATCTTTGCCCTAAGTCGATCTCCTTTAATTTTGACCAAGTTTACTAAGAAAATACACCAACATCAACAACATCAAGTTAGTTTCATTAAATCCACCATGAAACGCCTCAACAGAGTATTTATTTGGAATTAGAGTTGGTAATGTATTTTTTCACAAATTTGGTCAAACTTAGAGAAATTTGACTAGGATAAAACTAGGATGGCCTAAATTTTGGTATTTGGAACAGAGCATGTTCTTAAATAATATTCCCTACATTTGTAGTATGGAAGTGTTAGCTCTACATGACACACCCTCCATCCCAAATTATAGGCCTTTTGGCCACTCTAGATACACTTTTGCTATGCATCTAGATATAGGGCCTGTTTGGTTCCATAGGACTAAACTAAAATGGACTAAACTTTAGTCTCTTTGGGACTAAAAACCCAAACAGAAGGGCTAAAATGAGACTAAAATGCATTAGTCCTACTAGTCCACCAGGAGCTCCTAAAGTGGACTAAAATCCAATCTTTGCATGCAATAGGGGCAACTTTTGCATGCAATAGGGGCAAATCAGTCTTTATTCAAGCACTTTAATGATGTTTAGTCACTTTTAGTCCTGGGAACCAAATAGGGATGACTAAAATTTAGTCATTAGTTTTAGACACTTTAGTTTAGTCCTGTGGAACCAAACAGGCCCATAAGCTATGTCTAAATACTTAGTAAAAACTATGTATTATCTAAGAAAAGCCAAAACAACCTATAATTTGGAATTGAGGTACAATATGTGTATTGACAACAAAATAAACATCAATTGGAGAAATGGCAAATCTGTTCAGGGGAAGATAAGATCATACTGTGACATAGCAGTGGGTCTTGATTTGATCCATCCAAAAGCTGCAGACAGATCCAGTTTTACCAAGAAGTTCTTGCACAGCTTTCAGAGTAAATGGGCGCACAAACCGATCAATTTTTAACAAAGTTGTTGCTGATGTTTTGGCAGGTGGTACTGCAGTATGAGATAAGAATTAGATAGCAACAGTGAATTTCTTACTGTTTTGAACAGGTAGAAGAACCTCACCAATCCGCTCCTTTAGAGAATTTCTTCTTGCTATCGTAGGCCTGCCAAAAGAACGTTCCAGAGCAGGACAAATAACTTCCTTCTGAGTACCAGTACTATTTATTTTGGATGCTTGTTGATCAGAAATATTGACAGCATCCTTGTTCCATAGGCGCTGGCGTTTGATTGGCTCATTACTTTCAATGACTTCTTGATCTGTTCATTTCACAGCAAGTTAAAACAAAGTCAAGAATTATACTTGGCATGAGTAGTGCCACAAAAGCCAAAAGTTTGACATGATGATCACTAGTCTTACTACAGAACTGCAATAAGTATCATATACCTCTAGAAAGGAGTAGAGAACCAGGAAACATAAATGTACACCTTGTTCTATGCAATGTACCACTGTTCTATGCATTAGGATCACAAAAGAGGAGGAGGAGGAGGAGGAGGAGGAGGAGGGGGGGGGGGGGGGTGGGGAGGGGAAAGGTGTAAGGATCGCCAAACAGAAATCTGGGCGCTCATAGCACTACACAATCACACAAATCATTTAACATGCCACAGAAAATGATACGAGAGAATAGAAAAGGAATATAAATATGTGATTACAAGGACAAGAAAGTGTAAGGAGGCCGCCCATAGCACCACAATCACACAAATCCTCTAACATGTTACAGAAGGCACAATGATACGAGAGAATAGAAAAGGAATATAAATATGTGATTACAAGTACAAGAACATAGTAAATAGTAAATGCCACTCTCAATATACTGTCAACAAATTATCACTAACCTTCAGGCTTCCTCTTTTCAGTTGGAGTTGGTGGCTTCTCTTCAGTGACAACTTCCTTTGAGTGTGCAGAGGAACCCTCAGCACGAGTACCAAGGAGAGAACCTTCTTTAAACACATGCTCTGAAGTAACCTCTGACTTTCTTCTAAGATCATCAGGTTTGATTTAGGAATCTTCATTCTTACTTTCCATCACATCCTCATCCACTGATTCATGAACTCCTATCTAAGTTCAGTTTCTCACGAGAATTTCTGTCAGGACTCTCATCTTTTCTGACCAAGTCTATATTACTTGTGTAGCCTGACATCAGCGTCCTGGGGAGGGCAAGGCCTTTTGCCTCAGCTACTATATGTTCCTTATGACAAGCATGCAATGCAGTAGCATCAGACAGTATTGATACTTCTTCCTGTTCAATTTTGCAGTCTACCTTGGCACCTAACTCAACATTAGTATGTGTAGGACCAGACGGTACATCATCAATGATAATTTTTTTGCTTGTGTCATCTTCTGGCTCAGCAACTGCAACAGTGTCAGAATCCTCATGATCACTATGCAACATATCATCAGGAGGTGCAGATTCATCTTCCAGTTTTAGAATCTTGCTGGGCGCATTGAGGCCAACCTGATGTCACCACCAGTAAGATCAGAAGGTTCATCATCGACAGGCATTTTCTTATTCGAGTCATCTTCCGAGGTCTTCTCAATAGTATCAATATGACCTTCAGAGTGTGGATTTGCTTCCTTCACTATAGTATTACCACTTGCAGTTGAAGCCAGACCATTACCATTGGTTTCATCAGTTGCAGCTGTATCGACTAGAGAAGACTCGACTTCTGCAGCAACATCCAAACTTCTCTGACTAGCTTCTGCAGTACCAATCACAAGGCCTTTTGCCGCAGCCACAATACATTCCTTAGGATAAGCATGTAATGCAGTAGCATCAAACAGTGTTGATACTTCTTCCTGTTCAATTTCGCAGTCTACCTTGGCACCTAACTCAGCATTAGTATGTGTAGTACCAGACGGTATATCATCAATGATAATTTTTTTTGCTTGTGTCATCTTCTGGCTCAGCAACTGCAACAGCATCAGAATCCTCATGATCACTATGCAACTTCATATCAGGAGGTGCGAGTTCATCTTCCAGTTTTAGAATCTTGCTGTGCACATCGAGGCCCAACTTGATGTCACCACCAGTAAGATCAGAAGGTTCATCATCGACAGCCATTTTCTTATTGGTGTCATCTTCCGGGGTCTTCTCAATAGTATCGAAATGACCTTCAGAGTGTGGATTTGCTTCCTTCACTATAGTATTACCACTTGCAGTTGAATCCAGACCATTACCATTGGTTTCATCAGTTGCAGCTGTATCGACTAGAGAAGACTCGACTTCTGCAACAACATCTAAACTTCTCTGACTAGCTTCTGCAGTACCATTCACAAGGCCTTTTGCCACAGCCACAATACGTTCCTTAGGATAAGCATGCAATTCAGTAGCATCAAACAGTGTTGATACTTCTTCCAGTTCAATTTTGCAGTCTACCTTGGCACCTAACTCCACATTAGTATGTGTAAGACCAGGCGGTACATCATCAATGATCATTTTTTTACTTGTCTCATCTTCTAGCTCAGCAACTGCAACAGCATCATAATCCTCATGATCACTATGCAGCTTCATATCAAGAGGCGCGGGTTCATCTTCAAGTGTTAGAATCTTGCTGTGCACATCGAGGTCCAACTTGATGTCACTACCAGTAAGATCAGAAAGTACACAATCAACAGCAATTTTCTTATTGGTGTCATCTTCTGGGGTCTTCTCAATAGTATCGACATGACCTTCAGGGTGTGGATTTGCTTCCTTCACTATAGCATTACCACTTGAAGCTGAATCTAGACCATTAACATTGGTTTCATCAGTTGCACCTGTATCGACTAGAGAAGACTCAACTTCTACAACAGCATCCAAACTTTTCTGACTAGCTTCTGCAGTACTAACCACAGCCTCCTGAGTAACTTCTGAAGTAGCAAATGTACATTCATCATATGCTTCTGTAACAGAGATAACAAGATCTGCCCCCTGTTTCGCAACCTCAGAAACACCTTTATTATCAACACATTGCTCAACTGAAGCCTGGTTAACAGATGCAACAATGGAACCAGGAGTTCCACCTCCTTTCAGTTCCTCAGGAGGGGAAGTTACAACAGTTGCTTTTCCCTCACCATCAAGTATCTCATCCTGCATGGCCTCAAAGAGCCTCTTCAAAAGATCATCCTTCAAACCACTGACAGGCAGATTCTTTTGCTCAAGCTCATTCTTCAACTCAGTAACCGTCCACTGATCAATTGGTCGGTCGTTCAATACAGGATATGTCGACATTGTGACTGCAAAAAGTTTTCCCAGTAGAGCCAGTAAGAAGTAGCTCACATTATTGCAAAAGTTACACAAGATTTCCAGGGGCAAAATCAAGCAGGGTTCTACAGTTCCAATGAGACAAAAAGCATCTATATCATATCATAGGTAACCAATATCTGAATCAAATGAAGCATTGTATATTCTTCAGTAGCAACAACAGGAATATAACGTTTAAAAGAGTCCCATCTATCTTATTTACTTGCATTCTCGTACTCCAGTGATGTACATTTATACATTAAGAAAAATAGTTCTTTGAAACCCCTAGCTCTTATATGTGGATGCACTTTTACAGTGATAATAATCCCTAAAGTTTATGCAATTTTTTACCCTGTGAATTTGACAAGAGCTGAATGTTAAATGTAGGTGGGGAAGTACTCATGACTATCCATATCGTCAATATCAATACCAAAATTCAGTTAATTTCTGCACATCAGTGGAATAGGAACTAAACATGAAAGTCTTTCCTGAGGCAGAGGATCACAATTTTCATCAAAAAAAAAAGGCAGAGGATCACAACAAACAGCATTGCGATATCCCAGAACAGGGTAGCTGACGAGCACACTACATAGATGATAGATCGCATTTCAATCCTGCCCACAAGCATTATATGCCCAACCATCATTCACACAAATTCAAATAAAATCCGCTCATAGACCCAATTGCACAGTGCCAAAAACACGCATCGCAATCAGAAAAAAAAAATCTAAAAATTGCAATCGGATGGGATTTTACGTACCAACAACTGCGGAGACTGATGCCTAGCGCACACCGTACTCCTCCAACCCTCGGAATTCCAAAAGCCTACAAGCACACGCATCCATCAGATCAAACCCTAGTAGCAAAACCCTAGTGAGAATCACAAAATCAAAACGAGGGAAGAATGCACGGACCACAAGCCGGGAAATCGCCGAGGCCACGCGATCCTGCAACGAAACAACAAAAAAAAACACCGAAAAAAAATCCGGGGAAAACCCCAAAAACAAAAACAGCAACGAAGTGCGGAAGAGGGGGATCGGAGACTGCGAAAGATCGAAAACAAGGAGAGCGGATCGAGCTTTCGCGCGCTCGTGAATCCGTGCCGCCACTTGTGGCGGATTTTGATTTCGGTTTCGATTTCTACGAGGAGACACTGGGGTTTATGCGGGGTTGGGGAGAGTGACAGCAAGAACAGATGGCGTCTGTTTGCGCTTGCGCCGCCTGTGGCGCCCACTAGTCGGAAGCCAGTGAGACCGTGGGGGGCCTGGAAATGGAGAACTTGAAACGCCAGGGTGCTGCCGCCTGACAGATGGGGCCACGCATCCGCATCGGTCTTCATTGCGTCTTCCCCTCGTCCCGTGTACAAAAAAATATGTTTTCCCGATTGAAACACGTATTGAGTGTTTAACCGTCTCTTTTACTTAAGCCCCGTCTCGAACCGGAACGGGCTCGAGCCTCGAACCCTAACCCCCACCGCGTAATTCCTTGGAATTACCAAAATGCCACTCTTCTTCTCCAAATTCGCACCATTGGTCCCCGGCGTCCGCCGCCTCTCCACCGCCGTGGCGGAGGATCCTAAGCTGTCGCGAATCGCGGACGAGCTCCTCGCCCTGTCCCCCGCCGAGATAGACGACTACGCGGCGCTCCTGCGCCTCAAGCTCCGCCTCTCGCTCACCTCCAGCGCAGCTGCTGGAGCCTCTCCGGCCGGGGCCGGGGACGCCGCGGCTGGAGCCGAGGAGGCCGCCGCGGCGGTGAAGACGGCGTTCGACGTGAAGATCGAGAAGTACGAGGCCGCGGCGAAGATAAAGATCATCAAGGAGGTGCGCGCGGTAACGGACCTGGGTCTGAAGGAGGCGAAGGAGCTCGTGGAGAAGGCGCCCGTCGTGGTGCGCGCGGGGTTGCCCAAAGAGGAGGCCGAGGCGCTCGCCGCCAAGCTCAAGGCCGCCGGTGCCGCCGTCGCACTCGAGTGATCCCACGTAGGTGTCGCCTCTTTTTTGTTTCTAGTGTTCTTATTTGATGATGCAACGTACGCGTGCGCCTTAATTTGTTTGAAACTGAGTTCAATGGATTGGATAGAGGTATAAGAGGATGCAGGTTCCACTTGCGTTGTTGTAGCTTTGGATAAGCCTCAAGCCTAATCACTGATATGAGTGAGCGTTTTCCTGAATCGCACAATAAGGTGTTCCTGCACTATGTTCTCTATTACTGGCCTCGATTGGATTGAGCAGCCAACCTTCAGTTGCTGGTGGTGGTGTTACTGTAAAAGGTGACTAGGATATGCTAGTTTGAGTTATTTGTTCATTTCAAGTGGGTGCTCAACTGAAATGTGTCCATTATCTTTATTCCAATGCATGAAACTATTTGTGATCATATTATAAGGGTAAAGCTTATGTTCTCTTAGGTATCCACCATAGGTTCCGTCCATTTCATGTGCTGTTGGAAAGCAATTTTTTATGGTTAGCCTGACAATGAATACGATTGTTTAAAAGTTAGCCTGAAATGAATGATGATTCCGTACATTTAAATAGTTCTGTCCAAGACATAGCTTATGCGATGGTGGTGTATCATTGATAAAGATGAAAAATACAAGACATCAATCTTTACGTGTTGTATAAATGATATAATGTGCAGCTGTGTGCTACTTCTTACCCTTCATGGTTTGCTTATGCTCACGCAATGTTTATTCCTGAATGATTTAAGGCAGTCATATAATATTGTCTTGATTCAAAACTAATGAGCAAACCCGATAATATAATTGATTTTGTGCTTAGAAATGGCTAACCAAACATGTTTGCTTAGCTTTATAATTTTTCCCTTGATGGAAATCATAGTTGTATTATGTGGTTTGAATTTTGAATTTGCCTATCATGAGTTGCACCTTTTGTGAATAGTAACAAAGAAAAATGAAATCTTGTACTATTGCTTGTAAATTCTTGAATGTGCATGTAAAGCAAGAAAACAAGAATATTAAATGTGTTTATTTCTTGCGCTATTCAAACTCTTTGAATATTAGTAATGTGGTCACTCAGATGTTAGGTCACACGATGAAGGTAGGAGGTAGAGTTGCTAAGTGAATGTTGTCAGTCATCCCTACATACTAAATTGAGCTGCCAATTTTCAACTGTGTGAGCCTGTAAAACTTCTTTAAGTGAACTCTTTGAAATTAGGGGAAATTGGCATGTTTCTGCATCTCTTTATTTGCAGTTATCGTCTTTAGTAAGTTGTGATAATCACTGTATGTTTCCTCTTTGTTTGCTGCTTAGCATAAACTGCTCTATGATCTTATCTTATCTTATAGGTCATTGTGCCATGTTTTGTCTCCTTTAATGCAATGTCAGATGAATGCTCAGCACGATATCAGGAAATGAAAGCTTTGCAATGTCATTCATGACACCATGATGCATGTTTATCGTGAGTATTGCAATGGTCTGTAAAGGTCTAAGACACTGAGTTATAACATTTGAAGTGTCTATCTACAAACTTGTCATTGACTTGTTTCCTTCTTTTACCCATGTGTGAATGCAATAGTACTTCATAAACTGTTATATGTGCTCCCTTTTAAGTGGACCTGTTAAAGCTAGTGTTGGTGTTTGATAATGATGTGCTTTTACAGAGAGAATTCATCAGTTATTTATCTCCATTAGCCTTGTTGGCGCTTGACTGCGCCTGCATACCAGACAGTTTATGGTTTCCTATTTGTGATATATAAGTGTGTCATGTCTTTGTACTGAATCGATCCTCTTCTTAATTAAGCGGCAAAGCTGCTGCCTTTTCGTTTAAAAAAGATATTGTCATGTTGCTCATTATGTTGTTTCAACACTATATATATTTCAGAAAAATAATAATAAGTAGGTCATTTTAGTTTTCTCTAAGGCAAACTTCTCCAACTTTGATCAATTTTAGTTAAACATACATCACACTATGAAGTATACCTTGATGATGCATTTATTTGATATTTGTATATATTAATGTGTTTTTCTATGAATTTGGTCATTCAGAAAAGTTCAACTTAGAACAAAGCTAGCTATCTACATATTGGAGCGGAGGAACGGAGGGAGCACTTGAACTTTGGTGTTGCTGATTTCATAACTACGACAGCTGCAACTGCTGAACAATTTCAGCCAAGTTACTGATGCAGTTTCAGCTCTTAGGTGTCCACTATAGGTTCAGCTGCAACTTCGACCTACTTTTTGCTGCAGCAGTTGTATACTTATATTCACTAGTATAATGCCCGTGCTAACGCCACGGTTTCACTTTAGAGATGCACACAAAAACAACCAAACAATGATATTATTTCATAGTTCAAGCTTTACACAGTTTTTCAAGGGCAACAAGTTTTGTGCAACTGGTACATAATAAGGCATAATAGAATGTCTCGCCAAACCATGTATTTTACAGTCTGCTTAAGTCATTAAATAGGTCTTGGAGGTCTGGAGGTATCTGAGCACTTGAGGAATGAGTTAAAGGTTTACAAATGAAGTAAAAGGATCTGCAGAATCTATCTGGAACATGGCACAAGAAAAATCATTTGAACCTACAGAGTGAAAAGAACACCACTTTATGCATGCAGAACTGCAGATCATCTCCAAATCACCCAAATATGAATCATCTCGCTGGCACCTTCACCCCACCATGAGAATGTCTAATTAATGTCATATTACATCAACACTGTCCTCCTAGTATGACTGCACCATTTGGCCGGAAAATCATATACAACATCTCCAAAAAAATATCTCTGCATCTATCCTACTGGTTTTGACACAAACACTATTAACAGAAGGTATAATTTGCCTTTCCACTACGAACACAAGATAAAGAACAAAGAACACATACTTCTGATACAAACTGAAGATGTTTGTGCCATGTACCAGGTTGTATTACACAGGGTATATTGTGAAGGTTTCGCACCTGCGAAAGTGCACCGTCATACTTATATATTAATTAATGCAAACGTAATTAAATAAATGTGAATCCCCAAAAAATGGTTGACCAACATGCCCAAAAATAAAAATATCAAGCTTTTGTCCAGCGATATATATTCACATGACACAATTATAATAAAAATTATGAATCCCATGCCATTAACAGGAGAAAACACAGCCAAACTATTTGTCTAGTGGGATTCACAAAGGTGAAGTATATGTGCCAACAGAAAAACATAACGGATACCACAAACCAATCTTTCTTTAATAAATATGCATGCTTTAGAGACCGGATGCGGAGACATCGAACTTACAAAGTGGTCAAATATGAAACAGTACCCAATGGAAATATCTGCAGATCAAGTCTCTTTAGTTCAAGGACAACTGGCTTGTTCAGCCGGTTAATTCAGCACCTTTTGCAGTACTGGAAAATGCACCTGGAAGTGACCTGAATTGGCAATCATAGCTCGTAAGCAGACATAAAACAGACTTGGAAGTAAGCCCCTAATTTCTGCAAACTATGACCAGCAATGGGAGCTAAACAAGTAATCAATATCCCGAAAAAATAGTTTTGTTGGGGAAAACATCTACTCTAAAGTGAACGAAACAACACATAAGTGAAGCCCTCGAACCATATCACAAGAATGCACATATAAAGAAAGTATTACTTACCCTTTATTTACACACACACTATTTTTGAACAACAATATAAGGATCTTCTCTGATGACAAAGAGAAGGTAAAACCAGCATTGGTTCAGAAAACCGCAAGAAGAACATCCCTAACTACTTACCAAGTTCTCTCAGATGCAAAATGATGGTGGCTGAGGGATTCCGCAAGCCGAGCCTGAAGCCTCTGTATGTTATCTCCCATGAAAGTGAGCTATGAATGCCAGCTTATCAGTAAGCGCCAAACTCAACTTAAAAAAAAAAACACCTCGTTCAAATTCCTTTTTCATCTCCATTTCATTTTTTTTTTTGCTTAGTCATCTTTTATACAGACTGAGTACATGTGTAGAAACAGGATATAAAATTGTAGGATACAAAATAAAAATTGTCTTATGACTAAGCTCAGCCACTAACCTCTCCTGTGGTGATTGATTCGGCTTTGATGGTATTGAGCCTTTTCTGGACAATGGCTATCGAGCTTCAGCTGTTCTGGACAAGAAAAATTTACAGAACACTTCAGAACCACAGGCACCATACTCTATGAAAAGAAAGAGCAAGTTTTCGGACTAAGATAATATATTGCAGATGACTTCAAAGATAAAGACAACATCTTACACTGCAATATACAGGCAACCACCATGATGAAGCAACAAATAAACCACACAAATAGGTGATTCCGTATAGGTGATGTATCATCTTAGTCTATAAATTCGGCATTACATAAACAGTTCAGCTTGCATTCTCGATTTTCTCCAAATCATATAGCTGTACACCATCAAGCAATGTAGCAAGTAATAACAAAGTCACAACATAGTAGCAGATTTTAGATATATTGTATTTTAGATATACTATTGTGATTAATACCACAACCTGTTTTTACCAATGGGTTTGGATATCACTTTATGTGTGCCTAGCTAGAGATTAGCAGTTTAATCAAGTGAAGATCCCACTCTAGTAGCGCATTAGTACTCTAGTAGCAGATTTTGTTTTCTCCATATCATTAGATATCTAGTGCACTCATGTAGCAGAACTTATAATTAAGCACGCTGCAACAGTGAAGAAGAAAAATCCTTACCCGGACTGGTGGACTGCTCACCAGTGAACCAGAAAAATCCATGTATGGACTAGTGGAAAAGGCAAAGGAGAGGAGACGACCTTCATGGACCCACGGGACCTCTCCGTTTGATTAGGAAGGCGAAGGTCTTTGTGCTCGCTCCTGGTGCCGTAAGCCCGTGAGATAGCGCCGCCCCGATCCCCAGTGGCGCAACCGAGTTCGCGGCAGACGGCCAGTCTCCTCCTCTCGCACCTTGCTGATGCCGACGACGGTGTAGGAAGCGAGGCCAGATCAGTCCGCCTCCCCTACGTGAACGTGAGTCGTGGACCCACGCGACTCCGCCAATCCGCCTGATCCAGCCGCGGGGCGTCCGTGCACATCTTCCTCGCCAGGCCAGATTCAGCCATCATCGGTCGTAGCCCTTCCCCACGCACGCGACTTCGTTGGGTGCTGCAGCGTCCTCCAGGCGGCATGGCCGGAGCTAGCGGAGCCGGCCACGGTTGAGGGGCGCCGCGGTTCGACCCCCACCGCTTCCCTGGCCGGAGCTGTGGCGGGCGGGGGAGCAGAGTGAGGAGGGGAGAGGCGGGGATCTGGGCCGCCACGCGAGGGGAGGAGTGGAATTTGGCGGCGCGACGAGGCTTTGGCGGCGGCCACCATGCGCAACCCTAGCCCCACAACTGGCGGCCGGCTCTCGCTGTTCTCGGACTGGCGGCCGGCTCTCGCTGTTCTCGGATTGAGGTCGGAGGTCGCGGTTGCCACGGTTGTTTTCATTTTTTTTTCCAGAAAAATAGATAGGATCGGGGCTCGAAGCGTGCCGGTTGGGTGCAGCGTAGGCGTTGGGAGCGGAGGGCGGGCGCGGGCGTGAGGGGTGTGCTGTAAGCCCTTAATTTTGAAGAAAGATTTTTGACTGAATAAATTTTTAATTATAGTGAAAATATCGCTATAATTTCAGCCAAGTTACTTATGTATTTACTATTTTTCTAAACAAAATTGGTGTTCTTTATAAAAGACAAAAAAAAATTTCTGGGCCAAGACAGCCACCATCCAACAGAAAAAGCGGCATCATGAAATAGATAAAGAAAGAAATTGCGACCCACGATCGCAAAGAGAAGTTGTAAAATCTGAATCAATGGGCCATGCTCGACTAATGAATCAACTATAAATAAACATGGACAAAATCGTACCATTACATATCAATCAATGCATCTACTTCCTTAGCTCCCAGTATGGCTATAATAGATACGGAGTACATAGCAAAAATAGTGTATTTAGGAAGGCCAAAACGCTTTAAAGATTTTAAAATAGAGGGAGTAGTTGTCCTCATCATCATCACGTATAAAAGAGATCAAGTTTTTCCGTTAAGATTTGACACAATATACGTTGTAACTATGTAAGCGTGCCCACTAGTTTGAAAACGCTTGCAAAATCACGAAACATTTGCCTGGCCAGCCCCTTGATCGCTGGATCTAGGAGTTAATTTGATGAAGATTCCACCATCTTTTGCCCCAAGAAAATATTTATCATCGTCGTATCACCTAGCAAGCTATATACTTAGATATACATTAGTAAAAATTAATGTATTTGGAAAGGTTAAAACACCTTAGATTTTGAAATTGGGGAAGTATTTATCATCATCGTCACCTATTAAAAAAAGAATCAAGTTTTTCTATTAAGAGTTTGACACAACATGTATGTTGTAACCATATACGTGTGCCCACTAGTTTGAAAACACTTGCAAAATCACGAAGAATTTGCCTCGGCCCTCGCCAACCCTTTGCTCGCCGGAATTACCATCTTTCGCCCCAAGAAATCTGCACATCAGTGTCAAGTAGCAATTTGCAAAAAAACCACCTGTTAGGTAGGAAACTTTGCTATAATTGTCCTTCCTCCTCCTCTGCGCTTATGTTCCCTTAAACCTCCGTAGGCGGTCTTCCCCTCCTCCCGCCGCCTCCTCTCCCCGCACGCGCGCCGCCAGCTCCGGCGAGCCGGCCGCCGCCGCAACCGCTGGCCGAAAGGCCCCGTGAGCCGTACCTTCTCCTTCCGCCCCGCCCTCTCTTCTGCTTCCTCGATGGCGCCCTCGGCGCTGCTGCGGGCTCTCCGGCAGCCCTCGTCCGAAGCCGCGCTGCGATTGGCGAGTGGAGTATGATCTCTTTTAGCAATTCTGTAAACTATTTAGATTTCGAGTAGTAAGCTATATGTCAACAACAAAAGCTGTTTTTCTTAAATAGCGCATTTGCTCTCATGCTATCTAAAATAGCTTGTCTTATGAGCAGTATCCTGTTGAGTAGTAGCCAGTAGCCACCACCCAACCACCAGTATTGGTTTTTGTTAGGGAGGTCAAAGATGAAAATGTGTTCACTTTTTCCACAGTGGTTTCTCCTGAATTTCATTATGAAAGCAACTCCGCTGATGCTTTGCAGAATTCTTAAAGTATGTCGTGTATTAAATTATGTCAAAGGAACTATTTGTCTGCTACAAATGCTTTGCTTTTAATTGGATTTGTAGATTTGTGTGAAATGAATTCATTTATTAATGGAATTTCTTTATGGCTGCACAAACAAGGGACAAACGTCAGTTTAAACTTTGCTTGTCAACCTTCATTAAGCTTTAATTTGCTTGTTTGCAATAACAGAACCAGTACAATTTCATAGGTTAGTTAGGCCAAGTGTATGGATTTTGATCTTAAAAACCGAAATTCTCTGTGTATTTTTCTCCGTTCATTGTGTGGCCAAACCAAAGCAGGATGCCTCTGAAGTTTTGTTTTTGTTGCATGCCTTATCTTTATCTTTTTTTTTCTTTTATTACTTTGCTGCACGCATTCTACTAATTGTCATCCATTGCTGGTACATGGTGTAGGCGATGAGGGAAAATGTGCAAGCAAGTACTTCATATAGATATTTGAACAATAGGAACCTAAGTGTTTTCAATGAGTTCTCGAAGCAACTAAAGGGTGAGGCCAGCAGGTATGTGTTACTTTAGAAGATCTGCACCATCATGAAAGCTTAAACAGCTCAAATAATAGTTACGTATGAAAGCTTAAACACCTTTTATATGTATGGCGATCAGCATTTTGTCTCATTATTTGAAATTATTTTTGTTTCAGCAATCCTGAATTCCAGAAATCCATGAAGGAGTTTGGCGAGAAACTTGGTGTGGTAAAGGAAGATCTCAAAATAAGGCAAGTTGCAAAATTATCACATTACTTCCCTTTTTAATCTTCTACATATATTATGATATACTGTATGTCTTACTTGAAGATACCGGAATATGTCTTGTTTTCAGAACTCAGAAGACGACTGAGACAATATACAAGGGTGTTGATGATGTTTGGAGTGAAGCTGAGGAGACATCTAAAAAGGTAAGCGATTGACAGATGATTGTTTGGTATTGATAACTGTGCCTTATTTTTGTTTGTCTTATGCTCAATTGCTAACTTGCACGTGGTCTTTATTGACCTCGAGAAGGCATATGACAAAGTACCGAGAAATGTCATGTGGTGGGCCTTGGAAAAGCACAAAGTCCCAACTAAGTACATCACCCTCATCAAGGATATGTACAGGGATGTGGTGACGTGTGTCTGAACATGTGATGGCAACACCAGTGACTTTCCAATTAAAATAGGACTACATCAAGGGTCGGCATTGAGCCCTTATTTATTTGCTTTGGTGATGGATGAGGTCACAAGGGACATACAAGGTGATATCCCTTGGTGTATGCTCTTTGCTGATGATGTGGTGCTAGTGGATGAGACTAGGGCAGGGGTTAATAGGAAGTTAGAACTATGGAGGCACATGTTAGAGTCGAAAGGGTTTAGACTTAGTAGGACCAAGACCGAGTACATGAGGTGCGATTTCAGCGCGACTAGGAATGAGGAGGGAGACGTTAGCCTCGATGGGCAAGTGGTGGCCAAGAAGGATCCTTCGGTATTTAGGATCGATGCTACAAAAGGATGGTGACATTGATGAAGATGTTAGGCATAGAATTTCAGCCGGTTGGTTGAAATGGCGTCAAGCTTCAGGCGTCCTCTGTGACAGAAGGGTGCCTCAGAAGTTAAAAGGTAAGTTTTATAGGACAGCGATTCGTCCGGCGATGTTATACGGTGCTGAATGTTGGTCTACAAAAAGGCGACATATCCAGCAATTGAGTGTAGCAGAGATGCATATGTTACGATGGTGTTGTGGGCACACAAGGAGGGATAGAGTCCGGAACGACGATATTCGGGATAGGGTTGGGGTGGCACCAATTGAGGAAAAATTGATTCAACACCGGTTGAGATGGTTTGGCCATGTCCAACGGAGGTCTCCTGAGGCACCAGTGCGTAGTGGGGTTCTAAAGCGGGTCGATAATGTAAAGAGAGATAGAGGTTAACCTAAACTGACTTAGGACGAGTCGGTTAAGAGAGACCTTAAGGAGTGAAATATCTCTAAGGATTTAGCTATGGATAGGAGCGCTTGGAGACTAGCAATTAACGTGCCTGAACCGTAATCTTTTTCTTGTACCATTTATGTGTTCTTTGTTTTTATGTCTCTTTTGGGTTTCATCTCTAGCCTACCCCAACTTGCTTGGGACAAAAGGCTATGTTGTTATTGTTGTTGTTGTTGTTGTTGTTATGCTCAATTGCTCATAGATTTATAGGGGCATTCTTTTTCCATCTGCAGGTTACTGCAAATATCAAAGAAAAAATGAATGCTACTAAAGAAGAGGTAAGGATAAATAAATATTATTTTGATTCAGTAGGTCATGATTTTCTGTAAACATGTATACTTAGCCTTGATGAATTGTTTACAGGTGAAGGAAAGTTTTGGACTTGGAAAAGAAAAGAGCACAAGTTGCAGGGATGGTCCGCCTGAAGCTTCAAAACATGAAAAAACTGAGGCATCCTCACATTCAGATGGCACATCTGAAGATGCCACAGGCAGTCATACATTGTTTACTAAATTGAAGTCAACAATCTCATATGCTTCACCAGTGGTATCCGGCGCATTTGCAAAGTTGAAGGACACAAAAGTTTCAAATTTAGCTAAGCAAGGATATGAAATCTTCAAGGATGAATTAAGCTCTAACTCTAGCAGAAAGAGAAAACATCAAGCTAGGCATGCTTCTGCTAAAGTAGAAAAGAGTACAAGAACTGATTTAGTTCTTACGTCAACAAAGAAGTCAGTATTGGGTGAAAAATGGGAAGCATTTAAGAATAAGGTATCAAGGAGATTCTTCAACTCTGCTCCTATCTTTCTCATATTGATTTCCTATCTGAAATCCTTTTTCTTCTCTAAGATCCGAGGTCACCCAGTATATAAAACAGTGGATGAATACACCAAGCCTGTTGTAACCAAGGGACAAGAGGTACCCTCACAATGCTGTACAGGTGTATTTGATGTATTTGGTCAAACCTGAATTTGTCTTGCAGTGATATCCATGTTGTGCATATGCAAATGCAGGTAGCTGAGGATGTCCGAGAAAGATGGGAGACAAGTGACAATCCAGTGGTTCAGAAAATTCAAGAGTATGATGTGTTCCATCATTCTTTGTTCTATCTGATTATGAAAATTTGATGGATTAAAATCTGAACTATACTACTATATTATTTTCTGTTAGCACTTAGCACATTACATTTTGATCTTGGAAAGCACCAAGTATGCAACTGCCAGGTGCATTCATGACTGCAAATTCATTTTTTTAAGGCATGACTGCAAATTCTTTGGTGATTCCTCTTCATTAGTAACACAAAATAAATAAATAAATGCAATGACCTCTTTCTTGCATATGCAAATCAAATTATTTTTCCTTTCTTTCATCATATTATGATATTTTTTATGAATGACTTGACATTGATTTTCCATTGTTCTTTCCTTGTAGTTTGAATGAATCATTGCTTGAAGAAACCTCAGCTGCGGTGACATTCAGGGAGATTCGGCAACGAGACCTGTAAGGCCTGTGCAACTTAATTTTGGGAGACTTAGAAAGTAGTTGAACTATGTTTCACCATCTTTTACACAGGTCCTTTTCTCTGTCTGATTTTGTTGCTGATGTTCAAGAAACGATCAAACCAGTTCTAACTGCATATTCAAAGGTAAAGGTGACCTTTGTCTTAATAAGAAGAACTCTTTCTTTGGTTGAATTGTCGTAATGGGATGGTCTGATTATATATTACTTCTTTGTATATTTTCTGGTGAAAGTCAAAAATTTTGGTGCGTTTATTTTTGACACTAGTGAGTTTCAGATAAGTTTATAATGTGAAGTTCAAAGCGATCAATTGAGATTCTGTCTAATTGACATGAAAAAGTCATACTCCCACTCATGCACACCTTTAGAACTTTTGGTCACCTCACAGTTATACATTTTGCTTTCAGGGTGATGTGAAGACTCTAAAAAAATATTGCACCAAGGAAGTGATTGAGCGCTGCAAAGGAGAGAGACAAGCTTATGCATCACAAGGCTTATTTTTTGATCACAAAGTAGGCCATTGCTGAACATGCCTTGATAGATCCTTCCCCATGGCCTATTTGAATCTAATATTGAAATATTTGCCTCTTTTCAAACCCATCAGTCACACTAGATTGCCATGTTCTGTAGCTTTTTTCTTCCAGCTTAATATTGAAACATTTGTCCTCTTCTCAATTCAGTCACTAGATTGCCATGTTCTGTAGCTTTTTCTCTTCATTATTGACAGGAGCTTGTTGTTCTTAAGCTGGAAGAACCACATAAGATCCTGCTTGTCTTTTTTGTTAAAAAAACAAGATTTTTTTCTTAAATTCCATTTCCTTTACAGATCCTGCACATTTCAGAAGCTGATGTATTGGAAACAAAAATGTTCGGATCTTCACCCGTAATTATCTTGCACGTAAGTGAATTAGTTGTATGCTGATTTTAAGGTCACCATTATTAGTTTGCTCTACTTACAACAATGTATGCTTGTTCCCAATATATATTGCAGTTCCAAACGCAGCAGATATACTGTGTTCGAGATAGAGAAGGACAAGTCACAGATGGAGGACAGGTATTCTTTTATTTTTCAGGCTATATGTAAACCATCTTTCCTATGTTTTATGTTTGGCCTGCGTGGTTGACTCAGGATACCATCCAAACCGTCTTCTACTCGTGGGCTATGCAACTGATGGATAGCGACGAGGTGGCAGAAGAAGAATCATACTATCCCGTCTGGCGGCTGCGTGAGATGCAACAAGCTGGCGTCAAAGCTCTCATATAGAGCAGTCCATCCTGTTTCTGTTTTCTTGCTCACCCTTCACTGAATCCGCTGTAGTTGCTATATATACTTCCTCTGCTGCTCGACGAGCTATATGGAAGAACGTCGACGTTGCCCTCTTGGTGCAAGCAATTTTGCGCAAATTTTTTTTATGAATTCCTTTCGCAGATGTATCTAACGCGTGTTACTCGCAGAGTTGTAACCCAGAGTTATTCTCATGTCGGCTGAGAAAGGATTGTAAAACAAGCAGCATACTGGCGATTTCTTTTTGTACCAAAAGTGGAAATAAAACATGCCAGTGGCCAAAAATCTGTGTTGCCCGCAGTGTGGAATTGTTTTAAAAATAGTTGCAAATTAGAAGTTGTTACATGAAAAATTGAGTTATGGCACCCTGTCGGCCACCACCTGTGCCTGTCGCTGCACGAGACGGCGGACGCCCGCTGCTGCATGATGTAACTGCTCCCCGGGGCACGATGCGCGGCTACTGTGTGACGGCACAACGGTGAAGCTTAGTCGAGCCGAAAGAGAGAGTAGACATCATCCATTGTTGGTTCGTCCCACTGGCCATTGCGACGCAATGCATGAGTGCTGAGTGCGATGTGATGTTCCGGCATTCCGGGACTGCCAACTGCATCTCTTCTCTTCGTGGGGCACGATGATCTTGCAGCTATCTTGTGTCACCATCATGCTATGGATGTTTGGTTTGTGTTGTGTCAATTTTGAAATCTACACCCTCTCTACCTGGCTATGATGTACTCCACTGCCCATGCCACTCACTTGCCGCAGAAGACCAGAGTTCATCGCAATGCAACCGCGCGTCATTAGTCAGCACTCAGAGCAGACAACGTCAATTTCGAAGCCCCACGGTTTGTTGCTTTGTGATTTGCATGCTCTCCCTCCACAGTCCACACCACTCCTGAACCTGAGCGGTGCTGCAATGCAATCGCTCTCGATCGCGACAGCAGACCACTCCCTGTCCCTGATGGCTAAACCGGCGACGACGGGCCCTGTTTGGTTCTATATGACTAAACTAAAATAAACTAAATTTTATTTTTTTAATTAAAAATTCAAACAGAAAGACTAAAATAAGACTAAAATGTATTAGTCCTACTAGTCCATCAGGAGCTCCTAAAATAGACTAAAATTCAATCTTTGCATGCAATAGGGGTAATTTTTGCGTGCAATAGGGGCAAATCAGTCTTTATTCAAGTACTTTAATGATATTTAGTCACTTTTAGTCTTGGGAACCAAATGACTAAAATTTAGGGCATGTTTAGTTCCATAGGACTAAACTAAAATGGACTAAATTTTAGTCCTTTTTAGACTAAACCTCCAAACAGAAGGACTAAAATGGGACTAAAGTGAATTAGTCCTATTAGTCCCTCCTGATGTACTAAAGTGGACTAAAACACAAGTTGCACCAGGGCTACCCCTCGACTCGCCCCGCTCGCCCCCGACCCACCTGCTCGCGCCGCCACAGCTCGCTCCCCCGTCGTTGCCCTCCCCGCCGCCGCCGAGAAGGCCTCTTCCCATCCGCGCTGCTCCTTCGTGCCTACCGCGCCTGCTTCTTCGCAACCCCATCGGCGACGAAGGCCGCACCGACGGCTAGGAGTTGGAGGGCGCCGAGATCCACACCTCTGAGCTGCTGCTTTCCTCGGTACTCTCTGGATCCGGGTCCGTGGCAGTCGCCACCGAGTCACGCGGCAACAAGAACATGGTATGCTACTGCTTCCTCTCCCCTCTCCCTCCCCCTGGCGGATCTCCCGCGGATGATTTTGGGTGGCCTCCGTGCGTTGCGGTGGATTCGTGCTTGATTGTAGAAGCCTCAGTGGTCAAATTTGTGCGGGTCTACTCCCCGTTCCGTCAGATTCGTGGGGAAAGAAAGGATGACTGCCTCTAGATTCCTCTCCTGGCTTTCGTTCTAGGCTCTCGCCGTAGAAGATGCATTGGCGCACCTCGGGTGGCGCACGACCCATGTGTCTGGGCCAAGAGCATGGGTAGTGTAGTCGTAGAGTAGGGAATTGAAGATCGAGAAGGTGCAGAGGAAGCTACCCTGCACGAATTGGTCTTGACTAGTATTGCATTGGTTTCAATGACAATAATATTAATGGTTTCAGACTGACTAGCATGGCATTGGTTTCAGCGGGCATAGAGTTTTTTTTATCATGCCATTGCCCGTATTGTTCCTGGTGTCCTTGGTTGTCCTCTTGGTAACCTTAACTGCCACGATTGAGCCATTTTTGTTAAACACATCATATTTGTTAGTAGCGTACTGCACTATGATATCAGTTGTTCCCGACTTGCATATAGAAATTGAACGAGTGTAGTTCGTTCAATTCATTGAGCACGACACAATGAACCTTACCGCTCTTGTGATTTGGGTTTTGGCAGCTTGTGTGTTTAACGCCTTTGCTTTGCTAGTGCTAGTGGGGCTCCAAATCTGAATGCAGCAAGTACGCATATTGGCTTACTGGAATATGATGTTGCAAATGCTATAAGTCATGAACAAATTCTTGTCATTTTTTCTGTACAAGAATTGAATTTAGTGCTATAAGCATAAATCATTTACCGCAAATAATGATTTCATGAGCTATAATTGTATTAAAATTTTGAAACAATTTGTTGCAGACAAGGATCAGAAGTAGGCACTTCACCCCACACCGGAGCCACCATGGACAGGAACGGCAGGGGCTACCGCGACAATTTCTCCCAAGCGAGTTCTTCGGCGGCGCCATCCTTCCGTTCATCTTCTGCCGGCCACAACGACGAGGACTACGACATATTTTCCCAGGAGACGTCGTATCCTCTGACAGCCCTGAGCCTCTCAAGTCCTAGGGTTGGTCTACAAAACCTAGACCTGAACTCTCAGGCCGACGGCTTCCTGCACATCGACTCCTACACTGAGATCTTGCAGTCGAAGGAAGGTCACGTTGACCCACGGCTACCTCCTCTTCCCCCAAGATCTAGCCATGGACCATTCCAGCCTCCTCGTCAAGGCGGTGGTGGGAGGGGACCCGGCCGTGGAGGATGCCAGGTTGCGCGCGGACAAGGTCGCCGCCCCAACTCCCTCAACACTAGGGGCGCAGCTGGCCGCATGCCACAAGGATCTACTCCTCCAGCCCAGTTCAATCCTCCAGTGGTTGGTGGCAGAGGCCGTGGTACTTTGATTCCTAACTGTCCTGGCCGTGCATTGTCGTCTGCTGGGAACTCCTTTCCTCCACAGGATCTCGCCGCCCACAATCAGTGGGGGCAAGCAGATGACAACGGCTCTCAGTTGGTAAGTTCAACCTTTGCTCTGTCCATGAGTTTATTTGCTATGTATTTACCATGAGTTTATTTGCTATGTATCTACGTGCTATAATATGTGAGCTCTTTGGGTAGGCATGTGTTTGTATTTGTTAATGTACATATTTTCCAAAATCCAAGTCAGTGCACAGCACAATGCAGTTATTTTTATTTGCTAGATAAATATTTGTGGACCGTAGGACAGGATTGATGGTTTAGTGGAGTAAAATGTTCCTCATGTAGGTGCTTGTGAATTCATAGTATATTGTTTAGTTAGATAACAGCTGCTGTGGGTGCATGCACATTTGACAGATAACTAGCACACTGACAACATCCTTAGCATTTTTAAGTATATAGTAGAATCTTGCATATGTAACTGCTAAATATCCAAGAAAGCATATAGATGCTTGTTGTTTTGATCTTTTCTTGATGATAGATCTGTTTTCTGTAATAGAATGACAAGGCGCATTGGACGGATGAAAAAAAATACACACATATTCTGTGAACTATGTGTTGAACAAATTAAGCAGGCAATTGCCCAAAAGGCAAGATGAAGACTACAGCTTACAGGACTATAGCCCAGAAATATTTGGATAGGACTAGCCTAAAGCATACAACAACAACAACAATATAACCTTTTGTCCCAAGCAAGTTGGGGTAGGCTAGAGATGAAACCCAAAAGAGGCATGGAAACAAAGAACACATAAATGGTATAAGAAAAAAAGATTACGGTTCAAGCATGTTAATTGCTAGTCTCCGAGCGCTCCTATCTATAGCTAAATCCTTAAGGATATTCCACTTTTTAAGGTCTCTCTTAACTGACTCGTTCCAAGTCAGTTTAGGTCGACCTCTACCCCTCTTTACATTATCGACCCGCTTTAGAACCCCACTACGCACCGGCGCCTCAGGAGGCCTTCGTTGGACATGGCCAAACCATCTCAACCGGTGTTGAATCAATTTTTCCTCAATTGGTGCCACCCCAACCCTATCCTGAATATCGTCGTTCCAGACTCTATCCCTCCTTGTGTGCCCACAACACCATCGTAACATTCGCATTTCTGTTACACTCAATTGCTGGATATGTCGCCTTTTTGTAGGCCAACATTCAGCACCGTATAACATCGCCTGACGAATCACTGTCCTATAAAACTTACCTTTTAGCTTCTGAGGCACCCTTCTGTCACAGAGGACGCCTGAAGCTTGACGCCATTTCAACCAACCGGCTGAAATTCTATGCCTAACACTTCATCAATGTCGCCATCCTTTTGTAGCATCGATCCTAAATACCGAAAAGTATCCTTCTTGGCCACCACTTGCCCATCGAGGCTAACGACTCCCTCCTCATTCCTAATCGCGTTGAAATTGCACCTCATGTACTCGGTCTTGGTCCTACTAAGTCTAAACCCTTTTGACTCTAACGTGTGCCTCCATAGTTCTAACTTCCTATTAACCCCTGCCCTAGTCTCATCCACTAGCACCACATCATCAGCAAAGAGCATACACCAAGGGATATCACCTTATATGTCACTTGTGACCTCATCTATCACCAGAGCAAATAAATAAGGGCTCAATGCTGACCCTTGATGTAGTCCTATTTTAATTGGAAAGTCACTGGTGTCGCCATCACATGTTCGAACACACGTCACCACATCCCTATACATATCCTTGATGAGGATGATGTACTTAGTTGGAACTTTGTGCTTTTCCAAGGCCCACCACATGACATTTCTCGGTACTTTGTCATATGCCTTCTCGAGGTAAATAAAGACCATGTGCAAGTCCTTCTTCTGCTCCCAATATCTCTCCATCAACTGTCGTAATAAGAAAATCGCCTCCATGGTCGACCTACCAGGCATAAACCCAAATTGGTTTTGGGTCACACTTGTCACTCTTCTTAGGCGATGCTCGATAACCCTCTCCCAGAGCTTCATCGTATGGCTCATCAACTTAATCTCACGATAATTAGTACAACTTTGAACATCTCCCTTGTTCTTGAAGATCGTTACTAATATACTTCTCCTCCATTCTTCAGGCATCTTGTTTGACCGAAAAATGAGGTTAAAAAGCTTAGTTAACCATACTATCGCTCTGGCACCTAGGCATCTCCACACCTCAATGGGGATACCGTCAGGGCCCATCGCTTTACCTCCCTTTATCCTCTTCAAAGCCTCCCCGATCTCTGCCTTCTGAAATCTCCTCACGAAACATCTGTTGGTATCGTCAAATGAGTCATCCAACTCTAAGGTAGGACCCTCATTCTCCCCATTAAACAACTTGTCAAAGTACTCTCTCCACCTGTCCTTGATCTCTTTATCCCTCATCAAAAGTTGATCCGTCCCATCCTTGATGCATTTGATTTGGTTGGTGTCCCTCATCTTTCTCTCTCGGATCCTAGCCATCCTATAAATGTCCTTCTCCCCTTCCTTCATGCCTAGCCGCTGATAAAGTTCATCATACGCCTGACCTTTTGCTACACTCACCGCTCGTTTTGCAGCCTTCTTCGCTATTTTATAGCCCTCAATGTTGGCTGCACTCTTGTCATGATGGAGGTGCTTGAACCACTCCTTCTTCTCCCTAATAGCCCTTTGCACCTCGTCATTCCACCACCAGGTGTCTTTTGCTTCCCGTTTGCCTCCCCTACTCACTCCAAACACATCCGAAGCCATCTTCCAAACACATGTGGCCATCTTTAGCCACATGCCCTCTGCATCTTCTCCTTCTTCCCACGGCCCCTCATCTAGCATCCTCTCCTTAAAAGTTTGCACTGCTTCCCCCCTAAGCTTCCACCATTTTGTTCTCATAATCTTGGCCCGATTGTCCCGTGGACACATACCCAAAAGAAAAAATCCGCCACTACAAGCTTGTGTTGGGGGACAACACACTCCTCAGGTAACACCTTACAGTCTAAGCAAGCACATCTATCCCTACTTGCAAGGATAAAGTCGATCTGGCTCAGATTTTGTCCACTACGAAAGGTCACTAGATGAGATTCCCTCTTCTTAAAGACGGTGTTCGCTATCAACAAATCATAGGCCAACGCGAAGTTCAAAACATCCTCCCTCTCTTGATTTCTACTACCATACCTGATACCCCCATGCACCCGCTCGAAACCTACATTAGTTGCACCCACATGGCCGTTGAGGTCTCCTCCGATAAAGAGTTTCTCATTGATAGGCACAGTACTAACCATGCTATCGAGATCTTCCCAAAACTGCCTCTTAGTGCTATCGCAAAGACCTACCTGTGGGGCATAGGCACTGATCACATTCAGAGCCAAATCTTCAACTACCAATCGGACTAGGATAATCCGGTCACCTTGCCTCCGCACCGCAACTACTCCATCCTTAAAGCTCCTATCGATCAAGATGCCTACACCATTCCTACCCGATGTTGTCCCCGTGTACCAAAGTTTGTAGCCAGTATCCTCCACCTCCTTCGCCTTTTGGCCCTTCCATTTAGTCTCCTGAACGCATAGAATATTTACATGCCTCCTAATTGCTATATCGACTAGCTCTCTTAACTTACCCGTTAGGGACCCTATATTCTAGCTACCTAGACGAATCCTAGTTGGCTCGGCTAACTTCCTTACCCTTCGCATCCGTCGAGGGAAGTGCGAAGACTCTTGCTCATTTTTCACTACACCCGGGCGCAGATGTAGCGTGTCACAAAGGTTGCGACGACCCGACCCTTGCTCATTTATCATCGTACCCGGATCACGATACGACGCGCCACTAAGGGGATGACGACCCGGCCCTTGCCCATTTAACACTACACCCGGGTTCCGATGTAGCGCGTCGTTAAGAGGGTTACGCCCCAATGAATCTCTTGTGGGTTTCATATCCATGAGAGTGGCTGGTTTTAGAATGTTGGCTAGCCGAACCTAACACACCCTCCTCCTTTATCCGGGCTTGGGACCGGCTATGTTGAAATGACTCAAGAAAGTCTTCCAATCAACATAGGCGGAGTTAGGACTAGCCTAAAGCATGACCGAATAGTATTTAAGAAATTGACAATAAATGTAGGAAGGATGGCATGGTTGAAGAGATGTTGCCGAGATTGGAGTGGTTGAACTGTCTAGTTCACAGCAGGGTAGAATAGCTTCCTTGGCATTTAGAATATTCCCCACCACTTGCCTATAAGAGCAAGGGGTTGGGGCTCATCTTGTAAGCTAAGATGTCTGTGATGATATGAATCTATTAAACTTTGTTATTTGAACTATTTTAATTTGTGATGCTTTGAACCATTTCAAATCTTGCTCTGATGTTGTCAAACTTATCTTGCTTACACCACTTTACAATTTCTTTTATCTACTTATCTTGCTAATGAAGCTTTATTTGTGTACACAGGAACAAAATGAGGATGAGGAGGAGGATGCATTGATTCAACAATATGTGTTGCGGTGTCACAAGAGGAGGAGAAACATAGCTGCTCTCGGTGCCGTATTCGGTATGTTCCACTTTGAAACATACATGAACAAAGAGGAGTATAGAGTACCCCATGAATCTGGTTATCAATGGGTCATGAGGTGCCTAGGACATACAAAATTCTGCTACAACATGTTTAGGATGAATAGGGAAGTCTTTGATAGGCTGCATAATGTGCTTGTGGAGAAACATGGATTGAAGTCCACAAGGAGGATGTCATCAGTAGAGACTTTAGGTTTGTTTTTGTGGATGTGTGGTGCTCCTCAGGGTATAAGACAAGCTGAAGAGCAGTTTTGTAGGTCTTTAGAGACATGTAGTAGGAAGTTTGATAAAGTATTATGTAGTGTAAACAAGCTTGCTGCTGATATCATTAGGTCAAAAGACCCTGAATTTAGGATATGCATCAGAGGCTACAATCTGCTAGGTTTACTCCATACTTTGATAACTGCATAGGAGCACTAGATGGTACACATGTACCAGTTGTAGTGCCATCAAACATGGTAGTGCAACATACTGGAAGACATAATTACACAAGTCAAAATGTGTTGGCTGTCTGTGACTTTGATATGAGGTTCACTTTTGTCATTGCGGTATGGCCTGGCTCGGTTCATGATATGAGGGTGTTCAACGATGCAATTGGCAAGTATGGAGACAAGTTTCCGCACCCACCTTAAGGTATTGCTTTGTTCAACTATTCCTCATACACATGAATCATTTGTCAAATATATTTTTTGCATTTCTTCTCTCGCGACGCTACTGTCCAGAGCATTAGTATTTGTGATTAGTAATCTCACTGTACTTCTTTGCACCTCTGTAGGCAAGTTCTATCTTATTGACTCAGGTTACCCGAACCGATCGGGTTATCTTGCACCATATAGGGGTACGAAGTATCATCTCCCAGAGTATCGAGAAGGGACAATGCCAAGAGGTAAAAAAGAGCTCTTCAATTTTGCACATTCTTCACTTCGTAATGTCATTGAGCGGTCCTTTGGAGTTCTAAAGATGAAGTGGAGAATTTTGCTAAATTTACCAAATTATCCGATGGAAAAGCAAAGCTTGATAATTATGGCATACATGGCACTTCATAATTATATTAGAGATAGTGCTTTGGCGGATGAAGAATTCTATAGGTGTGATCGTGATGAAAATTACATGCCAATGGTTGAAGAAAATAGACGACGACGAAGAGCTACCTATCAAGGCGACGAAGATGAACATATGAATCAGTTTCGTGAGTGGATAACCAATGGTTTGTTGAGTAGGTCTTAGCTCTAATGAATTTGTAAGAAGATATTTACGGCAATGAACACTATTTGTATTGTATAAAAAAATTGAGATGTGAACAGCCGGCCAGCAGCTTGTCAACACTATTTGTGTACGTGAGCTGTGAACAGCAGCCGGCGGGAGCAAGGCAGGCAGCAGCGTGCCAAGCAGCCGATGGGGGCAATTTTTGCATGCAATAGGGGCAAATCAGTCTTTATTTAAGTACTTTAATGATATTTAGTCACTTTTAGTCCTGAGAATCAAACAGGGATGACTAAAATTTAGTCATTAATTTTAGTCACTTTAGTTTAGTCCTGTGAAACCAAATAAACCCATAATTATTAGTTTTAGATACTTTAATTTAGTTATGTGAAACTAAACAGGCCCTAAGTACGTGGCAAACAAAAGCCACACCGGGAAAAGCTCTAGTAAGAAGTCCACGCGAACTGAATTTCCTGCGCGCCGGGATCTGTGTGCAGCGACAGCGACGACGCCGACGCGATGCCGCCGGCGTGCCCGTGCGCAGTTGCGCTCGTCTGTCGAGCTGTCTGTCCAAGATGAAAATAGGAGGCTCCTGTGGTTGTAGTTGTGGAACCGGAACGAAACGAATACGGCATTACGGCAGCTCCTGGCAAACGATGAAACGAACACGTGGTCCTGCACTCTCTTGATCTCTTCTCTTGCAACGAATACTCCTGCATCGAGTCCACAGACTGCACAGGGCACAGCCCTTTTTTGAGGTTTGTCTTTTTTTTTTTAAGATAAATGATAGAAACTATCCGGCTTTATCTATCCATGGATAAAATCAGACCAAAAGAGTATAATAAAAAAATAAAAACAAAAAAATGACATAAGAAAATACATCCACAACAAGAAGCTCAGGGAGTCCTACTCGACCTCTTACTTGCACCGTGATGTCAAACTCCTAGAATAAAAACTCCACTAGAGTAAGATCACCAACGTCAAGATGAAGTCGCTAAACACTCTTGTCGGACCTAATAAAGGTACTGATGGACACCAACCACCATTGAAAATACGGGATGCTTCTTCCTCGGCAACAACATGAAACACTTGGTGCAGAAGCCACCAAACGTGAGTTGTTACGCCAACGAATGTCACCTCCACTTTGAGCTGCACAGCGAGCAGGGTGACCACACGGGGGAATTGCTCGGCCTTGGCGAACAAACAACTTCGACGACGCACCTGCGCTATCGCCGCCGGCCCGAAAAAATCAGGCTAGGTTTTCACTAGTTATTGAACGCCCTCGGGTGCAACAGGGTACATACGGCTTCAACGATGCCTTCATCAAGGTGCGTGGCATGGTCAGTTCCACCGCCGTTGGACCGATGTAACACGCTAGGCAAGGTTTTCACCCAAACCGGCGTCACCACCGACTCTGCGCCCGGCCAACGTGGAAGGCCGCCTTCATCGGAAGGTCACCACCAACCGCTCGCGAAAACCGCCGTCACCACCAACTCTGCGCCCGGCCAACGTGGAAGGCCGCCTTCACCGGAAGGTCACCACCAACTGCTCGCGAATTAGATCCAGGGAGTTATCCGCCCTTCTCACCTTACCACCGAGCCTCGCCTAGCGGCAGCTTCGCCAGGCCGGCTGCCTCGCCGGCCGAGAGCAGCACCACCAACGCAACGCACAGGCCCGCAGGGTATCGCCAGGGGAAGACGCTGTGGGGCCACCATCGCCCTGGCACGGACCGCCCCAATCTGGATGCGGAGGACCCGGACCCGGTCACAGAGGACCGCTTCCGACCGCGGTGCCGCCGTCGAGGGTACTGTGCGGGATGACGCCGGACCGCCACCGTTCCTGGCCGTGGGGCAGCCAGATCCGGCCGCAGGGGGACCGAGTCGTCGACAGGGGGCCGGAATCGGCCGCCGGCGCCACTGGCCGCCATCGTCGGGGGAGGTCAAAAAGGGTGTGGGGAAGAGGAGAGGAGAGTGGTCGCGAGAGAAAAAGAAGATGATGCAGGGGGGCCGCCGCCGCCGGTGAGGAAGGGCGCGGCGATGGCAGCCAGAGCCGGCGAAGGGGGAAAACAGCTGGCGGCGGAGAGGAAGCCCCCGTATTGCGGAAGCCCTCGTATTGTCTCCCAGAGGAGCCGACGCGAGGGTACCGTGCAATTGTAGTGTTTTGAGGTTTGTCTTGTGCCCCCGTTTTTCCTCGCGAGACCTTTTCTGCACCTGCGACCTGTAATGCACAGCTGCAGCTGTGTCTTTCTGGTGTGTTTAAGCTTTCTGCAGCTCTGCAGCTCACAGCTTTGGCCGCCCCTGGCCATCTGCCTGCTTTTCCTAAAGCCCCATCCACGTGCACCCAGCTAGCACTAGTTGTAGGGTTGGCAACACAGGCACGGGTTGTAGGGTTGGCAACACAGGCACGAGGGTCACTCACAAGCTACTTTCATGCAGGCCATGGACACTGTTTAGCGATCCAAAGGCTCTCCTCCCTCCCTTTCAACGAGACACCGATTTCCCCTTCCCCCTCGCATCATACACCGATTTCCCCTTCCCCCCACATCATTGATCTCATCTTGTCCTCATCACACCAACACAACAAAACTCCTCAGTCTTTCCAAGGCCAAAGGCTTTGTTCGTAGCTTGACCGCTTCCAAGGCCAAGGCCTCATACTCAGAGCATATAAATGGCAAGCTAGCTTGGCATTTTCTTCCTCAAGCAAACCACTCCATCCTCTGTGAGTCTGTGTAGTGTGATTCGCCCATCGTCCTTGTGAGTTGGTTGCCATGGGGGGCACCTTGGAGTACCTGTCGGGGCTGCTGGGAGGGAGTGGAGGCCATGGCCAGGAGAACAAGAAGAAGAGGAAGCAGCTGCAGACGGTGGAGCTCAAGGTCAGGATGGATTGTGAGGGGTGCGAGCTCAAGGTCAGGAGCACCCTCTCCTCCATGAAAGGTTCACTCTGTTTCTCTCTTGATAATTGTTGGTCATTTTCGCACAGGCTCTGAAATTAAAATCCTGTCTGCTTGCTTTATTTTCCTTCTCATGTGACAAGTGACATTAGCCCACTAGAATGTAAAAACGGAACTACGAGTTTAGAAACACCCCAAACTTGTTTCAAACTCGTTTTTATGGCACTGAAAGTCTGAAACAGCACTAGCAGATCAGTGTATACCGTTCAAACTGCCCAATGAACCAACAAAAAAACAGTTAATGTATGGTTGCATTCGTAAATCCGAAGCATTTTTTCATCTAGGAGGCAGGAGATGCTCAATTTCGAAGTCGAAAATAGCGTACGGAAATTCAGCCAGCAGGGGGGTTACAGTAGAAATGCAGAACATTACCGTCCCTTTTGAGCGGAGCAGGCACACAAACTTTGCAACAAACGCAGTGACTTCGGCGTTGTGAAACTGAAACATCGCAGCCTCACTCAAACACCTCCAGACCACACAGTACTAGCAGCTGGTGACGAACCGTTCCAGTAGACAAGATTGTGCCACGCATGACCTTTAATCGTGACTATATCTTTCAGGGGTGGAATCGGTGGAGATAAACAGGAAGCAGCAGAAGGTGACGGTGGTCGGGTACGTGGAGGCGAGCAAGGTCCTGAAGAAGGCGCAGTCCACGGGGAAGAAGGCGGAGCTGTGGCCGTACGTTCCCTACAACCAGGTGGCGCAGCCCTACGTGGCCGGCACCTACGACAAGCGCGCCCCGCCCGGGTACGTCCGGAGCGCGGAGCCTGCCGCTGCAGGCTACGTGGCCAGCGCCAGCCACCTGCAGACCGTCGCTGGCGGCAGACCGCCACCGGGCGACCACCTCGCCGACATGTTCAACGACGAGAACCCCAACTCCTGCTCGGTCATGTGAGGATCGGAGAGAGACCGAAGAAAAGTGATCGAGTCCTGCTCAGTGTTAGACGTTTTCAACGACCGAGGCGTTAAGCTACCATGTCGTTCCTTTGTAGTAGTAGTTTGTACTGTATCTCCCCGCCTATAGTTCAATTATCCCGTGATATGTACTATCTGGTAGGATTTGCCGCTGAAAGCCGGCGAAATTGGAACGTACAACTAGTGTCACTGACATGTGGAGGTCGTCAGCGCCACCTCAAGCTCGTTTCAGAAATGGGAACGGCACTTTCTCCATTCAAAAAGCCTCGCAAATTCTTGTTCTTTTATGTCTCAATACTTCAAGCACAAACTACATACAACTCACACGCACGGATCCTCGCGATGGCTGACGTATACAAAATATGCACTTGTATTATTTTGGCGACCCTGTTTCAATCAGAGAGTTCGAGTGAGGCCTAGTGTCTCCTTTTGACACCCGACGGAAATAAGCTCAACCTAGAATTAGAATTGAGATTTTTTCAATGTTATAAGGAAAAAAACACCTAGAGTTGGAGAGCACTCGAGTCTTGGTGGATAGCGGGCAACAATAGCATTTTTTTATGTAGTTTTGAATTTTTTTATGGGAAATCAACCCAATCGGTTAAAGGAAACTCACTTTCAGACCCATAACAATGACGATGCATTTTATAAAAAAATAATGAATTATGGTGGATGTTCTGACTTTTTCAAAGTAAAGAAGTACATATCATACAAGAGTGCTTGACTATTCATACACAATTAGTACTATAATTAAATTAAATTAAAGAAAAATACATGCATCTGAACTTTTCAATGTAAAGAATAGTAATGCTTAGCTTCATTTTCTCTTCATCGTCTTCTTTTTCTTGAGCTCTTCTTTCCTCTTCTTCTTCTCTTTCTCTTCCTTTTCACGTCTCTTTTTGGCTTCCTCCTCGCGCTTCTTCTTTTCCTTCTCCTTAAGTTTCCTTTTCCTTCTCCTTAAGTTTCCTTTTGTCAGCCTGCAGCCTCTTCACCGCTTCTTCTTTTCTCATCTTCTCCCGCTCCTTTTTCACCTCCTCTTCTAGCCTTCGCTTTTTCTCCTTCCTCTTCTCTGCCTCTTTAGAATCTCGCATTGTCCTCTCATGCGGAGCAATTCTCACCCTTCTTCCCTCCTCTGTCTCATAGGCAGCCATGATCCTTTGAATACGGAAGCAAATTGTCTTCTCCTTCGCCTCTTTCTTTCTCTTGAGCTCCTCCTCTCGACGACGCTCTTCAAGCCGCCGTTGCCGGCTAACCATAAAGCACATCATGGTTTAGTGACCCTTGGAATTTGCTACGATGAATTAACGATCAAACTCTCTTATATATATGCTTATCTAAGTATCCAACATCTAGGATCGTACGCGCTTAGATGTTGTTTAAATACCCGGTGTTTGGAGTTCAGAGCCATTGTGATTGTCGCGTTACTTGGTGCTTTTCACCTGTACCGTAGTGCATGCTGGCAGATAGCTGATTAGCCGGCCGGCTGTTGACTAGGTAGCACGGGCAATATAATCTACTCATCTGTCTCATCCTATGATTATCGAACAATGACACACGCTTAACTAGTTGATTTATCTTTCTCATTTGAGTTTCATGCAGTAGACGGAATAAACAAGCTTAGGAAAGTTGTCAGTAGTCATCATCATTATACATCGATATATACACACCAAACATAATGTACATTTTCTTCATATCCAAGCATGATGTCGTTTTTTTTCCAAAATTATATGAATCATCTCGCTGACGAGCCTCTCTGCTTTGCTTATGAATGCTGCATTGCATCAGTATTACAAAAGTTACTAGTATATATATACACAAAAAAGGTTAATAGTACTACAAAAGTGCGGACACATGATTTTCTATATCATAGTGTAGCATCTTTTGGTGTGTGATGAGTGATTGTCAACAAGTCCAACACTTTGGTTGGTGGTTCGTCTTGGTGGTTCACTGATCCCCTGGCACAGGGTTACGTGTCAAAACGTGTCTCTTGGCTGGTGATGTGCAGGTGTGGAGTCCGGAGGCGATGACAGTGGTCGGGTGAAGGTCAAGTAGAGGCGTGCCGTGCTGACGGACCAGGTGTGGTGAAGGGCGGACGCGAGGCTTGGACTGAAGGACCAGACGACCAGGTGGTCGGTCGCGGTGACTGGCACTTGGGACATCGACCAGTGCAAGTGTACACGGCGGGGGACGCGTACGGGCTACGCTACTCGCGAGGAGGTTTGGTGGTTTATCCTCAAAACCATCGACGGGGGATGCGTATGGCTACGCTACTCGCGGACGGTTTGGTGGTTTAGCCTAAAACCATCGGTGGCGGGTTTCGCGGGTTTGGGCCTCAAAACCCGGGTGATCCTAGTGTGGACGTATGGCACGTGGCGGCGGCATCGGAGAGATTGCTTCGAGGCAAGACTACCGGTGAAAAGGCGCGGTGGCCATCGGATCAGGAAATCCTAAGTTGGACCACAGTGCCCATGGCTAGGTGGTTCTCTCCAATAAAAACCTAGGGGTAGTAGTGGTATAGCATAGGGACTATAAATGTAGGTGGGCAGCACCTGGAGTAGGCACATCTTTCACTTTCTTCTGTTACCCTTATTTTTCCCCACCTACGCCGTCGTCGCTGCTGCTGTGTGTGCGTGTGTTTCTGTTCTTGTAGAGGTCCAAGAACAAGAATCTTTCCTATGTATCTGTGAGATATTTTATGGGAATGGAGGCCCGAATCCTCCTCGTGCCCTCTGGCCTTTTTACGTTCGATCCGTGAAGTTGTCCTATTTTTGTGCCCGTTGACCTACTGTGAATGAACTTCGATTCGTTGCTTTTGATGTGTTTTGGCTCGATATTTTTGCATTGATCGATGCTTTGTCGAGTGACGAACTAGATCCGCTGAAGGATTGGATCAATTCCACTCGAGCATCGCAATTTTGGGAAGTTGGCGGAAGTTAATTGTTTTGGGTAAAATTGTGTGTTTTTTCTTCAGTCTGATAGTTCTTCGATGGAGTACAAGTTTGGTTTCGATCTCTTAGAGCGAAGCTCTAAGTCGATCAGTTTTGCTTGATTCGAGGTCCTCCTGATTTTCTTCTCCGTACTTTAACCGAGCAGTTCATCTTTCAGGGTTTTCCAAGCAGGGATCGAGGGTCTAGAGTTTTCAGTCGACAGAGGTGTCTTTCCAGTAGAGCCTTCGTAGGTTTTCTCGAGGGTCTAACAGTCGAGCGGGTTGTTTCTTTTGCTGATGTCCAGAGGTTAGTTGTTCAGGGTTTAAGGATAGAGGGGTTGAGTGTTTTGGGGGTCAAGAGATCGAGGCCGTGACTCGAGTAGCTTTGTCGAGGGTTCGAGTAGATCCAGTCGAGGGTCTAAAGGTTGAGATCGAGGCCCAAGCGAGGGGTCGTTCGATTCGGATTTTTCTCTGTCTTCTTTGTCGAGACCCCCGTCGAAAGAATTTCTTCTAGATCATCTCTTCAAGGCAGGGGTCGTTCGAATCGGAACTTTTTTGTCACTTTTGTCGAGGGTCCCCCGATAGGTTTCTCGATCAGCTTTCTGCTTCTACCAGGGCTCGATCTATTTTTGACCAGCTTTTCTCTCTGTCTTTATCTCTGTCTCGATTCCAACCAGATGCTTCTACCCGACGTCTAGTTTCTGATTTTTGTTTCACTCGAGGGTACTGGTTCGAGGGTCTTTCTCTTCCGTTCGAGGTCTCTCTTCCGTTCGAGGGTCATTCTCTTTTCGTTCGAGGGTCCCTCCTTACTTGTCGATGCTCGAGGGCCTCTCTTCTGTTTGAGAATCTTTCTCTTCTCTACTCGAGGGTCTCTCTTCTCTGTTCAAGGGTCTCGCATTTATTCGAGGGGGGCTCGAGAGTTTTTGCAGGAAAATTTTTCAAGCTCCCATTCACCCCCCTCTGGTCGCCTTTTCGGTCCTTTAAAAAGGTACTAGTATATATATACACAAAAAAAAGTTGTCAGTAGTCATCATCAGTATACATCGATATATATACACCAAACATAATGTATGTTTTCTTCATATCCAAGCATGATGTTGTTGTTTTTTTTTCCCAAAATTATCTGAATAATCTCGCTGATGGGCCTCTCTTCTTTGCTCATGGCATTTCACCAGTATTACAGAAGTTACCAGTATATACATACACAAAAAAGGTTAATAGTATTTTTCTTCATTACTTTTATTGTGTACCTTCTCTGATTATCACTACCGGATTCGACATCTTTGCCAAGTGCTGAGGCCATCGGCAAAGCCCTGCAAGCACTCGGCAAAGGCTTTGCCGAGTGCTAGACACGTCGGCACTCGACAAAGAGACGTCGCCAAAGAATTTGACGGCAAAGATTTCTTTGCCGGGTGCCACGCGTCGGGCACTCGGCAAAGTCTTTGCCGAGTGCTAGGTAAGCACTCGGCAAAGTTACGTCCACGACGTGTTCTTTGCCCGAGTGCTGATGTGACAGGCACTCAGCAAAGAATATTTATTTTTCTTTTCTAAAAACAGTCTTTGCCGAGTGCTTGACGTGGCTGACACTCGGCAACGAGTCTTTTTTTAAAAAAAAAGAAAATTCAAAAGTTTCATTACAAACCATAATTACAGGCTTGTAATTCTCATTACAAGCCATAATTCAAAATTTTCATTACAAGCCATAATTCAAAAGTTTCACAAGTCTATTATTACATAGCCATAGTTCACAAGTTCAATTCCATATAGATATAGGATTAGAAGTAATTTGACATACATGAGTTAGAGCAAGCGTCAATTGACTGCCAGCATACCAAAATAGTAAGACAAGGTTCACTAATCATGCACAAATAGAACATTATGGGATGCAATTAGAAGTTTTGAGCAAGTTGTGACGTCGGATGCCAAAAACCCAGATATCTAGACATGTGATCCAAGTCATTGCATGCGAAGATGTCTGGGTTTTAGGCATCCGATGTCACAACTCGCTCGAAACATTCTCAAATTTTTACCACAGCCTCCACATATGATGACACGGCACCTCAACAAGTTTTGTGATTTTCGGACTTCGTTTGCAAGTTATATAATTAAAAAACACTTCTCCTACAACTAGATGGTCTAGTTTCCTGAACAACGAGTTTAAAATTTAGAGTGAGTTTTTGGATACGGCCTCAAATAATACTCTCCAATATGAATATTATTTTTTGAATGGACAATTCATTATTTCATGCACTTGCAGTTCAAATTTACTTTTTTGAAAAAATTTAAGTAAACAAAATTAATTTAAAAAATATAACAAAAAGTTATAAAAATTTTTAAATTCGAACATGTGCTTGTAAACAATATATTAGAACTACAAAAAAATTTAAAATCAAAATTTAAAAAATTTGCCGAACGCCGCTCCTTTCAGCAAAGAGGCCCTTTGCCGAGTGCCATATAGTGGCACTCAACAAAGATGCTTGCTTTGCTGAGTGCCACGTGGCACTCGAAAAAGAGGGTCGTTGCCGAGTGCCGGCGTTTTGCCACTCAGCAAAGCCGCTGGCACTCGACAAAGTCTGCTTTTTCGGTAGCGTATTCTTTCTCTTTTTTTTGTTTTCCTTCCAGCCGGTGGCACCGCTGTGGACAGACTCACAGCATCAGACCAGGCTTGTATTTACACATATAAAACAAAATGGTAGACGTGCCTGTATCCATTGTTGCTCGATCGTTACATATATATTTCGCTTTCAATTTAAGATTGTATTTGTGATATATTATTGATATATATACCCGATGCGTTGGCTACGAGACCAGATGACACACAACTGTTACACAGCTCAATCAACAAAGCTTCTCGTATAAAATACATGGGCTGCATTATAGTTGACCGCTGGCGCTGGACTTATGATTATGAATGGTCTTAGCTAGCTGGCCGGAGAGATCTGACTGACACCCTCGCTCCTACTGGACACGATAACGAACCCAAATACCAAATGGCAGCGAGCATGGGCTAGGAATGAACCGCACAATAATCAATTGACTTTTTTTATCGTCGCGCCTCCAGCCAGATGCTGATGCATGTGCAGCGGGAAGGTGGAAACTGACGACGGAAGGATGGATCACATGGCGCCCTGGCTCATGGCTGCATCATGCCGTTGCACAAGATCGCACCAGTTCTTGGCTTTCCGTTGGTGGCTACACTCTCGGGCCGTGGTCGTCGCAGTTGCAATTGCAAACGCCTAGCGAAAAATGGCGCCGCGCGCCGGGCGTTCACCGTTCACATGCTTGATGCAACAGCCACCGGCACCATGCAGCGCACGGTGCCGGGGCGACGGGGCGCGTGGATCCTCTCGTCCCTTGGCGAGAGCCTGTTTGGTGCTTGCCTTGCCGATCGAATTGCCCGTGTGGGACGGACGAGGTCGGCGTCGGCCAAGTACGTGGTGGCGCCGATCCGGCGGCAGACGACGTGACGTCTCGCGGATTTCTCTCGTCTCTTCAGTTACCCGTTCGATCGAGCCGGGAACGAAACGAGACGACGCGCCGTACGTTTCGTGGCGGCGCGGGCACAACTGAACCCGCGGATACCGATCGATGGCGACCCGATCGCTGGCAACCGCACACACCCCTACAAGATCTCGTCGTCCGCGCACCGCGCTGGCCACGGGACGAGACGACTTCGACGCCTTTAAAAACACACGCGCCGCCGCCGCCCCCGCCCCTCACCCAGACTCATCTCAGTCGCGCGGCATTACACGCACGTGCCTCCAATCCCATTAGCCCAAGCCTCCGATCCGTCAGCCATGTCGCGCCTCAGCATCGCCGTCGTCGTCGTGGTGGCCGTCCTCGCGCTAGCGACCGGCGCGGCGTCGCAGGCGCCGGGGCCGGCGCCGTCGGTCGACTGCTCGCCGGCGATGATGGGGCTCGCAAGCTGCCTGACGTACGTGCAGAAGGGGAGCACGCAGGGCAAGCCCACAGGTGACTGCTGTACCGGCGTCAAGGTCGCCACCAAGAGCCCGGCCACCGTCGCCTGCCTCTGCGGCGCCTTTGTCCGGTACGGCGCGCAGGTCGACCTCGCCCGCGCCGCCGGGCTGCCCGCGGCGTGCGGCGAAGACCCCAACGCCTTTAAGGCGTGCAACAGTGAGTACTGCCGCCCTGATCTCTCTTTCACTCTCTCCTTCTTCACTGCCTCTTGTTCATTCGTTTCTTTGATCTCTATATACGATTTGTACCTTTAATATCTACAAGTTGTAGTAGTCACAATAGAAGCCTTCCTTCTGGTTTAATTTAGTTATTGTTTCCTTTCTTGCAGTCAAAGTGCCCGGCGCCCCTGCTTCAGGTAACACAAGATGATCCTCTTGTCCTTTCTGTTCATAATTTGCAATGCATCCATTCGAAATTGGTTCTGTTTGAATCTGGCGTCACAGAATAGATCATAAACTTCTATACATATAAATAAAGTTCTAAATAAAAGGACAAACTAATTTTTGTTTCACTAATTTTAGAGGTAGAGACAGAGATAGAGATGGAGATAGAAAAGAATTTAAACATTAATGAAACCAATATATTTATTATTATGTATCTAATAATGGAACTATTTTTTAATATATAAAAAATAAAAAATAAAAAAAATCAAATTTTAACTTATGACAACTTTAGAAGTTGACTTATTTTGGGAGTAGCTTATAAAAATTAGGGGTACATTTAAACATGGTCGGTTTGCTACTTTCAACCTATTAGCAAAGCTTTGTTTCGATCTATATTGGTAATAGATATACATAGCAACTAAACATTTGCAAATTAACCCGGATCAAAGCAAAGCACTTACTGGCTAGGTGTGCTAGCTACTTGCAGAAAATTAGCAGCACAGCAAGATTCATCTTGGAATCAAGTGCTAAGAGTTAGCATGCTAATTTCAGTAGTTTCAATCTTGGCCTAGCAAGTTGAATGTTGAGCCTGATGTTAGCCTACTAATTTTAGCAGGTTAATTCTTAGCACTTGCTCGCAACCCCCACCTTGCTAATTTTTACAATTAGCTGAGCATTAGTCTATTGAGTTCTACTCTTACTAATTCTTACCACTCGCTAACTATGTAAAAGCTAAATTCAAACAGGATAGTTGACTTTGACATAAACATGACGATGGGTGATACATTTTTGTTATCTGGATCCGGGACCGGGATGCTATACATTTTGTCACAGCGAGATATGCAAGCCAAAGTAATTATTATCATAAGACAGTGACAAGTGATCCGAATTACTAACAGAAGCACTTCCTCCTTTGTGGTTAAGGGGTTTTTTTATGTGGTTAAGGATTTTTTTTTTTTAGAATTCCTTTGTGGTTAAGTGGGGTGGACGAATTTGCCCTTTCTGAAACGAAACTAAAACTCCATTAGTGCAATATATACCAAGAGTTAGTTACTACTAGTGCATCTATGAAAGTAGTTGTGATTGATAGAAATGTCACACACACAATAGTTGATTTTGCGTACGGAGACGTACTAGTTGACCCTTTGCCAAATTTCAGTCCATTTGATTTGAGTGCATCCATTTGATTTCAATGCATCGCTTTTTTGTGCCTAAATAAAAAGGGGTGAAATTGAGACTCAGTAAAACTTCATTCACTGAAAGCCCCATCTTCAGTTTCTGAACGTAATCTGATTCGTTATGCCGTTTCCATCTTTGCAGCGCCTACACCTCCCGGAACGGCTCCGGCAGCCCCAAGCCCGGGCTCGTCCAAGTCAGCAGCGGCAACCGGATTGTCAGTCTCAGCGTTCACCTTCCTCGCCGCCGTGGCCGCAACTCTGCTCTCGCACTGCCTCCTCTGAACGTGTTTCGGTGATTGGCAGTTTTAGTTCATTTGTGCTGTGAATGAAGTAATGAATCTATTGATATGTAGTATCCGCACCGTGACATAATTCATTGAGTTTAATTAATTCACTGGGTGAGACATTTGGTCAATCCATGTGTTAACTTGGTATACTCTATGCTGCCGTCGACATGCAAACGACGCATGCCAAGCCGCCAGCGCGAACACATCGTTGCCTTGTTGCCGCGCCATGAGAGCGTCGCGTTGCCGAGTCGCCGCTACATGAGAGCGCTCCATCGTCCATCGGCCGCAAGAGTAACGCGGGACACAAAACGGGCCGCCGAGGGTACCGCCACGGGACGGGCTACCCGCGGCCACGCCGTTTGCGCTGCCGCTGCGGCTCTTGTGCAGCAGCTATTCGATTCCGCTTCTGCTTCATCGTCCGATGTAGTGTCGCCGAGACGTTTTAGACGAAATCCATACTCTAAATATCTCTCTACTCGCTCCTCCTTTTCACATCCAGCAGTCCAGGCGTCCAGCCCGCCGTCTCCACCGACCTGCCTTGCCGACGCCGCCGCCAGAACAGCCGGCATCTCTTCCTCCGTTCGCCAACAGCACCTCTCATCTTTGTTCTTTCCCTCGCTCGCCTCAACATGGAATACGCTGGAGAAGAAAGGCGCATCAATGTACCTTCGAATACCAAGGTACGTACAACAAATTAACAGATTATAATCTTCACAAAAAACAAATCTGTCGGCTGCAATTTATTTTGCCTTTTTTCCCACAGATAAAGAAGGTGACCTTCAGTCCGCTGTTGATCCTCATGATGCTGATGTATCCAACTTTGCTCGGCTTCGTCTTCTTCGCACGACTGGCCACGTTTGCTCTCATCATCCCTACACTCACCGTCCCGGGCGGCGCACCTTCCGTCGCGGGTGCACCTCTGTCGTCCGCTACGACGCTGGGAAGCTCCATGGCGCCGCCGATCTATGGGATACGCCGGGTGGGGTTGCTTTGGTTCGCACAGTGTTTGCCTTCATCTCGATTGCCTTCATCCATCTTTTTCTCGTCTGCTACCTCGCCCTAGGCCCCCATGGTTTTGCCTTCATGGAGTCTCATCGGAATGGACGCTTTTGGACTGGTGTTGCCTTGATAGCTTTCTGGTTCATCACCACATGTTTCTTGTTGACGTACACTAGCATGGCAAGGTACCGAGCGAGCAAACTACAAGTAATTTTTAAAACGTTCGATGTCTCAAAAATCAGAGAACGACATCCATGGTCAAAATAGATAGTCATAGGTTTGTTGCAATATTACAGGCTCTAAAATACTTGTAGGATTTTTAAAAAGAAGAGTAACTTTTAGTTTCTTATGCTTGTTATTATTTTCCTCTTTATTTATTGAAAAAATTGTTTGGTGTCTATTTTTAGCTCTTTGTAGGTATGGTGCTCATGACTTCGAGTGGTGCTTTGCAGCATTCATCTCTTTTGTCATCCTTGTCGTCACCGCGCCACTTCTCTTCTGTGTAAACCATATCACCTATGTTGTTTATACATTGAGTTGATTAGATCAGATCTGTGATTCGGTCTAACTTATGTTACATTATTTCAGGGCCCACCTAACGCTGAGAAGCTTTTTTTTCGAGAACGCGCTTAATCGTGTTTTTCAGTAAGAGAAGTGGGAATTGTCAAAAACAACTGCATCACTTACACACACCCTGGCGAGAGGCCAGTGACGGCTGTAGGGAGACTAAACGATGAAAGCAAAACAAACTTTGTAAGAGTAGTCATTGTGTATCTAGTTGGTCATGTTAAATTCCTTCTTTTATTAGCCAATGATAGTTGAAATTAGTTTCTTTTAGAATTTGTGTACTCAGAGATTGAGAATTTTAAAGCCACTGGACACTCGATTTTTGGGACGTTGTGAGGGTGAGAAGGAGGTGGTGGATGATCCCCATACAACTATAGTGTACTGGACAAATCGATTTTGAGAGGCACTAGGAATTTTGCAAGAGTAGTTGTCGTCTATCCAATGGGCCATGTAAAATTTCTTATTTTGTTAGCCATTGGAAGTTCAAATTAATTTCTTTTAAAACTGATTCGCTTGAGTGTTTTAAGGCCAATGAACACTCAAACATATGAATCGTGCTTAGATCATGGATATAATATCCTGAAAATACATGACGAGGAGTATTACATACTGTAATTCCTTTCTGTATGTGATTTTTTATTACAAGAAGATTTCTCAAATTAACAAAATTTTTAATGAGTCATGGTAACCATCTAAGGGGAATTAAGTTGTAAAATACATGGACGAAAATGAGGAGGAATCTTAACTCTAATCCATTTGTACATGAGTTTTCACCAAACTCTTAATTATACCTTGTTTGGATTATACATGGGAGGTATACATTGTAATGAGCAATGTTTAAAGAAAGAAAGAAGAGAAAATTCATGGCCGGTCTCAACCTTGGCGAGGGATGTCATCTAGGACCATGTACTAATAAAATGCTATATGTAGACCCCTAAACTGGGTTCTAGGTCTCATCTAACCCACTCCTTATGATGAACTATTATTTTCTAGTGAACTATTATTTTTGAATTTTAATTTTGGAGAACGCACCCAATTTTGTGAAAAATTACCTTACCATGCGATAGAAAAAGAGAGCATATTATACACCATTGGTTTTAAAGACCATCTATCTTTTTTTCTTTTAATTTTGGAAAACGCACCCAATTTTGTGAGAAATTACCTTACCATGCGATAGGAAATGAGAGCATATACACCATTGGTTTTAAAGACCATCTATCATTTTTTTTTCTCAAATACGTAAAAGATTTGCACATCTTTTATATTAAGATCAGGAATAATGAAAGTTACGATGACGCGCTACGAATCACGCTTTAAGGGGATCCAGATACTGATCGATTTTGCCCTCCATAGACCATAGCATAAGGAGACCAAACATTATTACTCACTAATCATACTACTGGTTATCACCGTCGCTCAAACGCGGTAGCTTGCGTACCATCTATTGTTTTTATTTGACACCAGAGTTTGGAGCATGAGAGAAGGAAAAGGAAAAGACAGGTTTAAGCCATGGAATACAACTAGGCAATCAATTTAAACCAAAACTTCAGTTTGCTTTTATAGTTTCGTAACCGATCAGTTCTCTGCAAAACAGAAAACCGACAATTCTAGTGTCAACTTTCTCACTTTGTTTTACCTCAGACTCGCCGTCTTGGTGGCCATCCTCGCGCTAGCGTCCGGCGTGGCGTCGCAGGCGCCGGGCCGTGGCGGTCGGTCGACTGCACGTCGGTGGTGACCAGGCTCATCGGCTGCCTGCTGTATGTGCAGCAGGGGAGCATGCAGGAAGTTAAAGGAGAGTGGTTAGAGGAGTTACTCATGAGGATAGAGGTCTCTTATTCAAATCTGGTGAAAATTTGCTGGAAAGTGGAAACAAGGGGGCGAGGCGGAGGGGCATACAGGGATTGGATTTTTTTTTTGCTATTTTCCTTGTCTATTTCTTTTAGATTTAAAATCAGTGTCAGCTGGTAATACGAACCGATTGCGACGACAACTGGTATCATAGCGGGTTGCACAACTAATTGTGATGAGAATGTTATCACTACCGCGTGCTTATAGTCGGATGCGAAATTCGACTAAGGGTTTACGAAGTGTCTGTGAAGTGTCAATCTATAGTGTGACAAAACATACCAGATCAGTTCTAGAACTATGTTTCTATTGAATAAGCAATTAGCCAGTACAATCATTAACAGTGAACACACTGAAAATCCGAGCACTGCAATTTTGTTTCAAAAGCGTGCATTGCACGTGTCCCATTAAGGGAAGTTAGAATTGTTTTACATTCTGACTATCCTAGTAGCGAGGTGCCAAGAGAATTGGACGAACATAACATAAACAAAAGACCCCGGCTCGAACGGCGGAGCCTCGAAGGTCGTACTGACTACTAACCGATTGTGCGACAGTGATGCCGAGGACTAAGAACACCCTAATCCGGCGTGGAAAATGTCTAATCAGTGGTACTCTCATTGGCCACCAGCACAAGATTTGGCCATTCCCGTTGAGCTATATTCAGTTTCAACAAGGAAACCGAATTAAAAAAATGAAACCAAACAATTGCTTTGCTTTAGGTTCAACCCTCGTTGCACATACAAAATACAACTAAATTAGGAAAATGCATAACGTGAGGAGCTACAGGTGTCATAGAAACAAAACACCAAATTTCTAGAAATGTAAAATGGAGATGGTATTTTGGTTCACTAAAAATAATTGATCCACGTTGAGTAAAGGAGAAGTTGCTCATGATGGACAACAACATACCGACAGCTGTGTGGTAGAGGGTGTGGTAGAGGCGGGTTCCTTGGCACCCTTCTTGGGTGCGGCGATGTTCTGGCAGAGGGTCTAGAGTCGTGGCGTCGGACAACTTTGTTAGCGGCGGCACGCACAGGACGCCCATCCATGGCGGGTATGGAGAGAAAGGGTAGCAGTCTAGCGGAGTAGGGGAGAGGCAACTGCTGCCATGTACCAAGGGGGAGAGATGCGGTGGCTGAGCGAAATGCAACAGAAAGGTGAATAGGAGACGGGATGAGTTAGCCGGAGCTGTCAGTTGCGACCATCACCTTGCTCACGGGTTGAGCCGCACGCTGCATCGAGTCAAGAGGAGCTTTCCTACGCGCCTTTGGATAAAGTGGAGGCATATATGCATGTTGCATCCAAGATAAGTGCGTATAGACGCCCTGCTAGGGATGAGCTGCATTGAATTTTCTTATCTTTTATATATGCCTAGACCCCTACCCCTAGTCCCCTACGCCTTACGATAGATGCATATAAAGGTGGGTGCTTTCTTCTCTCTCCCGTTTTCGTAGTTTCATTCGCTACTCTGTTTCAATAGGGTCTGCTTTCTTGTTCCTTCTGATTTTCACTCAATCACTCTCTTCTTGTTTGGTTTCTTTTCTTTTTGTTGTTGTTCTCTCTTCCTCTATAATCTTTATGTAATGATCATTTGATTGACAGAAAATCTTTATTTTTTTTGGATTTTGCTATAGCAAAACAATAATTTATGATGTGTTTTTCTCTTCTTTTGTAATCTAAATTTAAGTTTTTTTTCTTTTTTAGCCCATGCAGTATTTTCTCACTTTCTTGGTTTTTATTATCAGTTTTCTTGCTACTAATTAGTAAAAAAAATACTTTTATCCTACAGACTAGAGAAATATGTGCCCTTCTCTTCGCATTTGCTCTGGTTTGTACCCAAGTTTTTTGGCATTTCTTTTCAAAGTCATGGTAGCTTCGAACCTCGTAATCCCTACCCCTACCATCCCCAACTCACGATTGTCCCCGCACGCAGGGCTCTATGGGTCGCTTGACCTATATATGGGAGACATACAAAGCCGGAGCCATCACTAGGACTGCATTTGCTTTTGTCGCAGTGTTGCTTAGTGGAGGACCTAAGACTGGGGCGAATTTATAGTAGAAGAAGCTAAAATGTACATCATAATCTATATATGGGTGTGTCACATACAAAAATATATATTCTCATAAAGTGTTTAAGAATGATCAACTACTCTACAAATGTTTGAAAGTAAACTCAGAATCAAATTTAGTATAGAATTTGATTAACAGTTGTTGAAACATGGGTTCTGAACAGAGGGCGAGCTGAGAGGAGAGAGGCGGTTGCTAGTGTTTACAAATGAGTGAGAGGGAGAGACCCTTGACTCTATGCTCTTAGAACTATATATATATAGACAACAAAAATTTACAAGCATCTCGAATAACATAAGTTACTACACTAAACTCATATTGTGCCCCTTCTAGTGGAGAATTGGCCCATATGTCATATGGGCTTGCCCAACAACAAGTGGTAAAGCGTGCCTTAAAACCAAGGGGAGGCCAATTCCATGATCATGCTAAATAGTTAAATCACACTAAACTAGTCGTACCTAATACTAGTGTGACCAAAACAAACTAATTTCGATAAGAATACGTATTGCCACCCTGCAAATGTTGTGGAAAGTGCATGATGCGACGGTGAGAGAACTTCATGCCTACGAGTCTAGATTGCACAAATATATGCATCAGGAAAGTAATAAGGGTGGCACCTACATCAGCGGTAGTGGAGCGCGACCCTGCAACTACGCGAGCGATATAGCAAGACTGGCATTGGCATAAGACACTAATGAGCGGCAGACAAGCTAGCTTCAGATAGACTCTATTACAACGCTTGTTGGGATATTATTTTTTCGAGAAAACATGCATTATGCCCATATTGCTTTAAGAGAAGGGGAGTGGTCAATAGATCTACACATAGTTGATACAAAAGGATTCATTGGTAATCCAGGGATTACCAATGAAGTCATCCATACAAACATAAAGCAAGAAACATGAGGGGGGTACCCTCCACCTAATAACCCCAGGAAGCTAAACCTAATACAAAGATCTCGACACCCAGGTAGCCAGCAACGAGTGGAGTTGCAAACTCCAGACGGCAAAGCATCCGTCCAACCCAACTTTGGCAACAAAGCATCTGCCGGAAAGACATGGCGGCAAAGCATTCGCCCGAACTCCAGACGGCCAAGCATCCATCCCTACCTCAGCGACCTCAACGGCCACTCCGTTGGAGACGCGTCCTCGGTGGCAAAGCATCCACTGAAAATACCTCGGTGGCAAAGCATCCACCGGAACAGAAGAGAGCGCCTCAGCGGCAAAGCATCCGCCGGAAACACCTCGTTGGCAAAGCATCCACCGGGAAGACCACTACTGCAGCTTCAACAGACACTAGCTGGCATACCTAGGCGAGGAGGAATATGAAGCACAATTAGGCGTAACACGACGACCAAAGGGACCGCGTGGGTAGCAGGCGATTCTTCAACATGGCATGAACTTCAAAGACAATGCCTTCAAGAAGGACTGCGACGCCGTAGCGCCGCCGCTGCCTGCCCAAACCGGGCTAGGTTTTCACCTTGAAGATCCACGCAGGCCGCCAACCTCCCGACCCTAGAGCAGAACAGTGCGAGGAGCGGTGTGCACCACCAGCCCTGTCACCATGGCAGAGCTCGTGGACCAGAAACCACCACCGGTCCTTCCACCATGGCAGCACCAAAATGGTGCAAGGAGTAGTGTGCACCACCAGTCCTGCCACCATGGCAGAGCTCGTGGCCACACACCACCGGTCCCGCCACCCCGACAACACCGAAACACCACCGAAGCACCATCAACGCCAAGCTCCACCTGGGGGGAGCACCCGGGCCGTCCCCCACCGCCGGTGGCGCAGAAGGACACCAAATGGGGGAGGGGGCGCGGTGAGGCACCCCAGTTATTAGGGGTGCGGACCCCCAGCGCTAGCAGCTGCCACCCGCCAGCGGTCGTCACGGAGGCGCGAGACCGGCCGCCAGATCCGGCCGCGAGGCTGCGGATCCGGCCGGCCGCCGCCAGCCCCAGCCCCCCAGAGCCCGGGAGTGGCTCCCATCCGCCATATCCGACCACGGGAGCGCGAAGCCAACCGCCACCTGCCAGATGGTCGTCCCCCACCGCCGGTGGCGTAGAAGGACACCAGAAGGGGGGAGGGGGCGCAGCGAGGCACCCCGGCCAGGAGGGCGTGCGGGCCCCCAGTGCCAGCAGCTGCCACCCGCCGGCGGCCGTCACGGAGGCGCGAGAACGGCCGCCAGTCCCCGCCCCCAGAGCCCAGGCGTGGCCTCCTGCCCACTGTGGCTGACGACACCCCTGGTCCGGACGGTGACGAGCCGCCTCCGCCTCCATGGCCGGAGAGTAGGGGGTGTGGTTGAAGGGGGGAAGAGAAGCGTGGGGGTGGGAAGGAGGGGGAGGGCGACAGGCGCCGCTTTTTGGGGCCGCCGCCGCGAGCTAGGGCGGCGACGGCGGCCGGAGGAAGGCCGCGGCGCCCGAGTCTCCCTCACCAAGAGCGGCGCGGGGGCCTCGAGTCTCTCGACCTGTGTTGGGATATTAAGAAAATACATATGTATTATTAGGCTAACTGAGCCACGATTAGAGCCATGGCCCTAGTGGCCCAAGGCTTGGGCCCACCCCTGGTGTTGCTTGTACATCTTTTTATCACATTTCATCTTATAGTGCATGTAGTGGCTGCGTGGTGGCACATTAAAACCAGTTGCCTGGATTGTTATTGTCTGAGAAAGATGGGAGACCTGTGAACTGTTAGATATATTCTTGTTCTTTTTAGCCTTGTAATCATTGTTTGTGATTGTTGCTTTCTGTGACGTCAACTTGTGTACTGTTAGTTCTGAGCACATGCCCTATTCCCAATGATTTCATTGCAATGCTTTTGTTTTTCCTGTTCCTTTGAGTTTTCAGTACAATTCAATTATGTGCACTGTTAGTATGTGAACTCAAGTGGAATGCCTGCATGCCTGAAGAAGAAATACAACAAAGGTCATGGTTTTCTTGCTTTGGAAGTTCATCTAATCTTAAGTTTATTTCCAATGTGGCCTGATAAAGTGTGAACTGGCATGGTGTAGGCTCAAGGACTTTTTAGTTTCTGATTACACCGTCTCCTCAGCTTGTTGTCTGCGGCCGGTGATGTCCTCGATTCCTCATTTCATTCCTCTCCTTTTCTCCTTAAGCATCTTCTACTCTTTATGTCAACATTCACACATTTTTTTATTACGATAGGCTTACTTTTCTGTTGTTATTTGCAAGTGCTTGTGCTTACCATCCTTTTGTGTCCTGTTACTTTGTATCTTAGGCATTATGTCTATTGGGTACTTACAAGTTCGTTCATCTTTAATTTGTCTTTTTGCAGTGATCATGTGTGTTTTGTATTGTACTCACAGTGACCTGCTGATCTGACAACGTATTACATTGCAGAAACATGTAAATATGCTTCCCACTTTCAATGTTGGAGAGCCAGTTCAAATAAATAAATCATTGATCTTGGTCTCATATTTTCCAAAACATCCGTTCAGATTGCACTCAGATGTGTGGCCTTTCTTTCGTGACATGTTTATTAAGTATGAGACTAAATTGCTCCTTCTGTAATATGTACAGTACCTCTTCTCAATTTTGGAGATGTTCTCTTGAATGTAATATTTTGTTCATTACTGCGTCCATTCTAGCTGCTCGTTGTTGTAACAGGAATTTGAAAAAGGACATGCTCTTTCAGTGGCAGGTGAATCATTACTTTCTAGCTTACAGAAATCAGGCTTGAGTTATCATCATTCTATCCTGTGTGTTCTCAGCTTACAGTGTTTTTTATGATAAAAAATTCACGCTTAAGTGTCTGCGGTCTTTGTAACCATACCAGGTTGTCCTTTATACGTTCACGATGCTTCTCTTACCGCTTGCAGGTTTGCGTCATCTGCATTTCAAGTGTTTCGTGCTGATGTGCACGGCATGGAAGCCATGTTGGATTCCTGGGTCAGCCCTTTCGCAAGTGATAGTATTTTTCTGCTCAACCGTGTAAGCCTTGCTTGCCACCTTGTGCGCCGGCCGCAGCTGTATATTCCTCGATTCCGCATCGTCATCAATATGGACGTCGTGTCGTGCAGCGCCGAGACTGAGACAGATCGAGACGTATTACATACTCGATTGAAATCCAACATCCCCTTCTAAATACCTCTACTCTCGGCTACTCTTACACATCCAGCAGTCCAGCCCGCCGCCTCCACCGACCTGCCTTGCCGACGACATGATCAGAACAGCCGGCCTCCCTTCCTCCGTTCGCCTGCAGCTTATTATCTGATCTTTTATTCTTCGCAACCGTTGACGGAGAAGAAAGGCGCACGATCCTCCTTCGCCTCAACATGGAGTACGCCCGAGATGAAAGGCGAGGGAATCTACCTTCAAATACCACCAAGGTACGTACACCAAAATTCACAATAGTATATAATAAATAAATCGGTCGGCTGTAATTTCTTTTGCTTCTTTTTTTTCAGGTAAAGAAAGAGAGCTCCAGTCCGCTGTTGGTCCTCATAATATTGATGTACCCAACTTTGCTCGGCTTCGTCTTCGCCGCACGACTGACCACGTTTTCTCTTCTCATCCCAACACCCACCGTCCTGGGCACACCTCTGTCGTCCGACTCCGATGCTGGGAAGCTCCATGGCGCCACCGACCTCTGGGAGACAGGCAATGCGGGTGGTCTGGTTCGCACAGGATTTGCCTTCACCTCCATTGCTGTCGTCCATGTCTTTCTCGTGTGCTACATCGCCCGGGGCCCCTCCGGTGCTTCCTTCATGGAGACTCATCGGAACGGGTACGCTTGGGCTTGGGCTTGGGCTTGGGCTGGCACGATAGCTTTCTGGTTCACCACCACATGTTTCTTGTTCACGTACGTGAGCATGGCAAGGTACCGAGCAAACTAGTACTACATTATAAAACCTTCGATTGTCTTAACAGACTGTAGAAGAATTTACGATGACATAGATGCTCTAAAATACTTCTAAAGTTCTAATTATTTTTCTTATTATGCAACCTATGTTAAAATATTGTAGGCTTTTCCTAAAAAAATAATTACTTTTAGTTTCTTCTACTTGTTATTACTTTTCTCTTTATTTATTGTACAAGTGTTTGGTGCTTTAAACTCTTTATTATAATATAGGTATGGTGCTCATGGCATGGAGTGGGGCTTTGCAGCAGTCATCTCTATTACCATCCTGCTCGTCACCGTGATGCCTATCTGTGTATGTAAACCATATCACTTAAGCTGTTTACATGTAGTTGATTTGATCTGTGATTCGGTCTAACTTATGTTACATTATTTCAGGCCCCAATTGAGGTTGAGAAGGTAGTGGTTGGTTATCCCCCTAGAGCTATGGTGTAGTGTTGACAAATCCATTGATCCAATTGGAACTTTGCAAGAGTCGTCATCGTGTATCTAGTTGGCCATGTTAAATTTCTTCTTTTGTTATCTATTGGCAGTTCAAATTTGTTTCTTTTAGAATTTGTCTACTCAGACATCAAAATTTCTAAAGTCGCTGACTTTTAATAGTTGGATCAAGTTCCAACGCTCTCCATCCATCTATTTCTTCTACGTACGTCTGATCTATTTCTTTACCCTCTTTTGCAATTTCCCTCTACTGTTGGTTAATGGTGTGTAACATCGTCCCACTCACCTACCTCATCTCTGGTGGCTCCTCGCTGTCGATCTACCACCGGGATCCACCGGGCACACCCCTGCGCTAACCCATTGTACTATGATGTTTTTATCCTTCATGGTCCACCAAAACAACCTCCAGGTCAACATAGACAAGGATGGTCCATGGTGTCCCAAGGAGGTCTGCTCGTTGGTTGATTAATGAAATGTGAATTCCTTTTCAAAAGAAAGATGGTCACTTTACCCTTCACCATAGCCCCACTTAACATGCCAAGTTGGTGTTAGGAGTTTAAGCATTTTCATGTTTAATTTAATAAAGGAAACCATAGCAAATTTATGACAATCAAGCAGCCCAAGTTGCAAATATTACTACTAGCAACAATAGAAAAAACATACATAATCCAGACAATCAAGAGCCCAAGTTGCACCCCCTCGACCAGGCCAGTCATTCGGTCTAGGCAAACAAACACACTGTTTTCTGACTACTCATTCACGACATATGTGAAAGGTCAAGATGGCGGACTAGAGGGGGGTGAATAGTCCTTTTTAAAACTTATCGCACCGGCTAACTGAAATAAATGCGAAATTAAAACTATTGGTCTAGCCAAGACTTCACCCCTCTAACTATAACTCTAGATACACCTTGTAAAAGATCCTACACAAGAGAGCAAGGTGCCAAGTGCCCTCCTAATCAAGTCTAGCTTGTAAGGTCAGACAAACCTAAGCAACTAGTACTTTATCAAGCAAGGGAGCACCTACACAATTCTAATGAGCAAAAGCATAAAGCTAACCTAAACTCACTAGATGCTCAAGGACAAGGTTACACAAACCGAACCTAAGAGCACAACTTTACTTAATCTACACAAGATAAGCAAAGCAAGTGAACTACTTCTAGCTACACAAGCAAGAAGGTGTTTAACAAGCTACACAAGCAAATCAAACACAAGAGCAACGACACAAGCTATACAAATGAATGTAAGAATGTAAAAGCAAACTTGTGAGTAAGAGAACGCAAACCACCGCGAAGTGTGGAACAAGATGATACGGTGATTTTTACCGAGGTTCACTTGGTTGCCACCAAGCTACGTCCTCTTGTGGCGATACACTCACTTGGAGGTTCACGCGCTAATTGGCATCTCCTAGCCAAATCCCACAGCCGGGTGCGCCGTGTAACCAACACAAGATGAGGATCCTCCAAGCCACGAGCTCAACTAGAGTAGCCAATTCGCGACTCCCGCGGGGAAGGCTCAAGAACCCCTCATAATCTCTTCTCCGGAGCACCGCACAATCTCCTTGCGTGCTTCGATGGAGTCTCTTGCCACCAAGCCATCTAGGAGGTGGCAACCTCCAAGAGTAACAAGCCCACCGGCTTGCAACACGAACACCTAGTGCTACACGATGCTCTCTCCCAAAGCAACGCACTAGAATCGCTCACTCACTCGATCGGATGAACACTATCAGGCTCAAGTAAGTAGAGGGCTCTCCAAGCACTCTCCAACGAAGACACAAAGTCTCCAAGGTGCTCAGCCATGCCCAAGGCCGGCCACCATCTCTATTTATAGCCCAACAGCTCAAACTAGCCGTTGCCCCCTCGGGCACCTCAACCACGAGCGTCGTACGCGTCTGATGGAACCGCCGGATGCGTCCGGCGCTTCATCTTGCGCCATGTGTCGCCCGCATTCAAAGTCGACCGTTGCCTCCCAACGGCTACTTCTCGAAACAGCTCAGATCAACGCGCCGGACGCGCCTGATGGAACCACCGAACGCGTCCGACGCGTTCACCATCCGTGCGTCTGGCTGTTAGGCCACGCCGGATGCTGCAGCTCCACTGAGCGTTGAACACTGCCCCTCCACTGTTCAGCGTTCGGCGCGTTCACTCTCCATGCCACACGCAACGGCGCTAGACGCGTCCGCCGAGCGCCGAACGCTACACAGTGCGTACCTCGCTCGGGGCCGTCACGCCGGACGCCAGCGCCGGACGTGTCCAGCGCAGGCGCCAGTCTGCCTGTCTCACTTTCCACGCGCCGGACGCACCAGACCGGCGTTCGGCGCTTGGAAGGTTTGCACTTCCAAGCCCGCGTCGACGCCAAACTTCGCCACCTTTTATCATACATGCTAATCAACAAGCATAATACCTTGTACACGAGAATTAGCATGTTTTCACCAGCCAACTTGCATCAGGCGCTATAGAAAATAGCTCTCTAATTTTCCCAAAAGCGTCGAATCCCCCCGAGCGGTTACCAAACCCAACTCAACCCTACAAACACCTTCGTATTTGCAAATGTGCTAACCACCACCAAGTGTACATCACCATGTGCATGTGTGTTAGCATTTTCACAATCATTTTCAAAGATTTTCTCTTGATCTCACAACGCCACTCGATCCTAGCATGTCGTAATGTTAGATCGCTCAAGTGGCTCTAGATGACCGATATGCAAACCAATTTACCCCTCTTGATAGTACGGCCATCTATCCTAAATCCGGTCATCTCTTCTCTACTCAACCTTAGACCGGTGAAATGAAAAGCCCTAGGTTATATCTTTGCCTTGTGCTTTTCCATTTCCTCCATCGCCTCCAAATGTGCAAGTGCAACACATGCACCAACACGATCATCAAATGATGCGATCCACTTCATATCATCATGCAACCTTCTTGGTCCATTGATCTCGACCTCACTTGCTCTTCACCGTCTCATGGTCCATCGGCACCAAGTCTTGCTCAAGCTTCACCATCTCATGGTCCATCGCTTCAAAGCCTTGACTTGTCCTTCACACATCCACCGGTCCATCGAGCCAAGCCTCATCTTGATCTTCACCAACTTGGTCACATGACTCCATGTCATGTCACATATGCAATAAAGCTCCTTCATCATCACATGTGTGAGCAATATAACAACATCAAGCCCTCCATGGCATATGTTTCCCACACACATGATCTTGTGAACTAACCCCTATGTGTCTCAATCATAACACATGTTAGTCCACCTAAGTTGTCGCTCAATTATCAAAACCACACAAGGACCTTTCAATATGTCGCCTCTACACCGCTCACCCTCCATCATCTCCTAGATATGGACAAGGTACCACTACTAGTTTTTGTAGTGTCAGGGGCTTAGGCGACCCCTGATGCCTGTGAGCCCACTGTCGATTGCAAAGTGCTTCTTTCACAAACCTTTGTCGAAACATTTAGGCACTACCTGGAAGTGACAAGGTGCAGCTATTTCTAAAGAATGTCATCAACCACAAACCTGATACAAGTATGAACCATGCTCTTGCTTGGAGGGGGTAAGGCCATTCAAAGTTCTATCACTGTCCACTCCCCACAGGACAGACTGGCTGAGCCATTTCCATCTCAGGCTTAGGAGTACCCAAAGAACATTAGGTTTGACATGCCTAGGCCACCGCAGTCCGGTGGCTGCCACACAATTGCAGGTTCAACCTCTAGATCTTCAATCACTGATGATACTTTTGGGCACTATTGTCATGCTGTTGGTAAACTGCTATTTTTGTGACCTTTTCCTTTGTATGATTCATTAAGAAACTTGAGATTAAGTTTTTTGTTTGCATGCCAAATGCAGAGTTAGTGATGCTCTGGTGGAGGAGCATGATCTGAAGGTCCGAAGGTGGCTGAGGAGGCTCATGAGTGATAGGTGTAATGCATGTGGAATGATTGTGCTGTTTTTTTTGGAAAAAGAGGATTTTTTTATTGCAGAGATAATTTTAGGGGGTTGTCTGTATCATTCAATGAGTTAGAGTTTATGTTGGACTGAAAATAGACTGTATGATTTGAGTTTTTTAACACTTGTGGGATAGTTTCTACTTATAAATTACTTGAGTTGGATGCTTCTCTTCTATTTTTTTATTGCGCACTTTTATTGTGACCCTAGTGCCACCACACAATACATTTACATTTGTTTTACTCACAACTACACTTCTTCATTGTCTTTCACCTACTAATGCAGAGCTACATAGATTTGGGTACATGTGACCAATAGTCATCTGGGTTGCACCAATGATGTTTTGGTTGGTTACCACAACATTCTATATTAACTATATTAGCATGGCGAGGTTAGACATCATTGAAATTAAAAACTACTTTATTTGTTGCAAAGAAAATATATTTATCTATGTTTGTTATATATATATATATACCATGCCCATGATCTAAAGTGTTGTGATATTATAGAGGTATCTATCATTGTATTTATAGCCACGCTTATCATGTTATATTTGTAAACAATAGGTTTGGTAACCTTTTCATTTAAACAACTCATATTGATTAATATGAGGTTGAGTTGTTTCAATTGCTGACTCATGCAGCATCAGTGATGTTCTAGTGGAGGAGACTATGACTACGAGTATATCAAAAGTTGTAACACAACTCAAAATGTGCACGATAACTCAATTGAATTTATAAGGGAAATTTTAGTTGATATAATATTAAGGTAGTAGATCAATAATGTTATTCTTAGTTGTGTTGGGGCTTGACCAATAGTAGAAAGATAGAGAGAGGGTAGGGGATAAGAAAAGTGGTTTTAGTGTAAGTGACAAACCCACCCTGACTCTAGCCCTTGGGTTCTATTTATAAGGGGTGGGAAGAGGCAATCTTCCTCCCTACCCCTTTAGTTACAAAATACATGGAGGTTTATATGATCCTCTTGAGCCTTTTTATGAGGGGGGAGGGGGTAGGCGTAGCTGCCCACACCCCTAATAAGTTATTTCATTATGAGCAACGACATTTGATACCCATATGGATCTATTCACTTTTATTTTTTTTCCCACTGTTAATTGTCATTCATCAATTTGTTGATAAAAATCATTAATTAGATCTAACATTAATACAGAATGATCTATCACAACTCCTTATCACAGCTAGCTATGACATAATCGACGGTGAAATTTTTTCACCACCGAGGATGGATGGCATAGGGTGGATACCAACTAAACCAATGGTAAAAAGTTCTATCACCACTGGGTGGCCATTGAATCCAGCGATGATCTTTAGGGCCCATATCTCTACCAAATTATATGTCGAACCATTCGTGATAGCTGTTATGAAAGTTGACCCTGAATGGCTAATGTGCGACCGGCTATATGATAAAGAAGTCAAAAACAGAACTAGAAGTGGATGTTCCATACCTATTACACCTAATGAAGTAGAGTTCACGTGAGTAATTCATGATGTCTATTATATGTTTGTTGCATTGCTTTTTACACTTAGGCTCAGTTTGATATAGCTCAATACTTTGTTGTTATTGCAACGCGACTTAAAAAGAAAGTGGCTTATACATGTATTAATAGAGCACATGATGCCTTAATCTTCCAAGAAGAAGTAAATACTACCAAATGTTCATCTCAACCTTTTTTCATAAGGTTTGTGCTTTGTTGCCCAAGTAACACAACTGCATGATAACTTATGCCCCCTGTATTTTGCTTTTTTAGTTTATTGTACAATTGTATCTGTTGACAATGATGATGTGAATACAAGAAAACACATATTTGTTGCATGTGAATGCGAGCCAGCCTTGTTGTCCATAGAGGAGCTAGGCACATGGGCCCACATGTTAGCCGTCATGGAGTTTGAAACCCACCTACACCCACCGCTTGCACAAGTTGAGACCATATATGGGACTATTGACCATGACTACAAAATAATAGCAACACTCCTCATAGCTTGATTAGTACATCAACTCAATGCAAGTACTCACTTCTTCACTTTAGCATCGTACATCTGTCACCAAGCCATTGCTCACCTTCACATTTGTTTAGTCCCTCAAAGCCTTTTCAATGCTATATATCTTCACAGTATCGAGCCATCCTATCAACTCACATCATATCTTGAACCAATTTTAAGCATTCATTTGATGTCCCATAACAATATTATCCATATCCAGTCATATTTCATATATTGTCCATCATACTTACATGACTTAGTTGATCTTGCTTCTTTTGATCACATATCTTGACCAAAATCAATATAGTTTGCTAATTCAGCATTCTTGATATCCCCTTTTATTTTGGCTTGACACCCATAATACTCACTTCAATATACAATCTTCATAATACCATCACTCTTGACAAATTCCTTCTTTATTCTTCCAACTTGATCAACATCAATGCACAGTTAATTTCTATGTCTTTTTCCACACAAGCAAACTAGTATTGAGATTGTCTTGTATATATTGTCTCATTTGTTATTTGACCTTTGCTTGTCATTTTTTTACTTATGCATTCTTGACCCATCCTTCAAAACTTAATCAATATCAATCTACTATCAATCTCTCCTTGTTTATGCAAAGCAAGCCACTATTGGGACCAAATTAATCAAGTCATGTCTCATTTTCCATTTGCCACCTCTCAGATATGCTCGCTTTCACATGATGCTACAATATCCCATAGCAATCATAAATTCCATTTGCATTGTTGGTCTTTTGCTTTAACTATTTTGTTTCTAGCATCATCCAACACAACAATACACAATTTTGGCCTTCATTTGAACACTATGTGAAATACCATCAAGCTAGCCTTCTTGTTGAACCTTATACACTTCTTGTTATATAATCTTTAAGTGTAAGAAATATACTCAATTTCTTGTTCAACACTTGGCAAAGTTGTTAGGCCTTTAATTTTGTTGTCATTCAATCCATCAAAACCTACTAGGCGACCTAGATGCACTTTTAGCCATGCCTAGCCTAGAGTGCATGTGGTTATGATTTTGAACAACACATCTCCTAAAGTTAACATAATAGAAACAAACAACACTTGATGAATTCAATCCATCAAAACCTACTAGGCGACCTAGATGCACTTTTAGCCATGCCTAGCCTAGAGTGCATGTGGTTATGATTTTGAACAACACATCTCCTAAGGTTAACATAATAGAAACAAACAACACTTGATGAACCATGACATTATCATATCTCGGAACAAAGACATAATTCATCCATGGTGAAACCCTAATTTTGGTTTTGGTAATTGAGTGACAACTAGTGGATTGATGCTTTCAATGAGCTGTGATTGAACTAGGTTCCACATGATGATGTGAGCAATGCTAGGAGCTGGTGGAGGTGGATGTCTACCCATATGTAGCAAAGGTCTAGTTGAAGAGAAGGAGATGAAAACAAGCCCGATGAAAAAGGGATATGCTAGGGGTTTTCATTTCGCTGATCAAGATGCAATAGAATGCATCATTGGGTTTAGCATAGATAGTAGTACTATTATGAGAGGAAATCTAAAGAAAACACGGTTATCTAATGCCATCATGTGTTGATTAAGTTGCATATACATTCAACCTAGCGAGTAGTGACGGGGTATTCAAATAGTGCACTAACTTGGGCCAGTTATAAGCGCGTGCATGTTTAACTCCCAGTACCTGGGAGGTCGCACGGGGTTTGCGCACAGCACACTGTCGAGGCACATGAAGTTCAAATAAGCTCAACAAAGCTCTCCGGTGTGAGCACCAGATTGCCTCACCGGAGAGCGCGACAGCTAGTTTTCTAGCGGTTAGTCTCCTACTTCATGTGTGTGAATGGGGTCACACAATTGAGGAAGCTTCTGACGCGTGTTGCATAGGATACTGGACACGGGGGTATTTTCTTGATCAAAGTTAAACAAGTTTACTCCCTCCATCCTATACTACAAAGCATTTTAGTTTGTCCTAAGTTAATTTAGTTTAAGTTTAACCAAATTTGTATTAAAGAACACAGAAACTTTGGCTCATAAAGTTAGAATATTTATCCTGTTTGCTCGTTCATGGTGTGTCTGAACCCACTGCCGATTGCAAAGTTCTTTTACAGACCTTCCTCGAAACCGTCTAGGAACCACCTAGAAGAGGCAAGGTGCAGCTAGTTCTAAAGAAATGCCATCGCCAACCACAAACCTGATACGAGTCTGAAACCATGGATTGATGATCACAACCTCTTGCTTGGAGGGGACAAGACTGTTCAAAGTCCTATCACTGTCCACACCCTCATGGAGCCATTTCCATCTCAGGCTGAGTACCCAAAGAACAAAGTTAGAGATGCCCAGACCACAGCACTCTGGTGACTGGCACACAATGGCAGGTCCAACCTCTAGGTCTTCAAACACCAATGCTGACGGAGATGAAGACTTGCCTCGTCCACAATGCCTCAACAATTGGGTTAATTAAATAAAATCTCCAGACTGACTCAGTCATCACCTGAGCAGGCAGCTTGGTCAGAACATAGGGGGCAAGGCTTCAACAATCAAATATGAGCTGCTCAACAAATTTCATCCGCAAATATAATGTCGAATATGGATTGGACTGCAAAAATAAGGAAAGCAGAGTGTAACAGTCAATTATGTAATTAGACTTAGGGAAAAAATGGCATAATTGAAACTATAACAAGAGAAGCTATTTTTTATTCTTTTTTCTTCATTCCGCACCTTCATCTCTTGGAATGTTTGGCTGGTCCACTAAGAGTTGACGTAGCACAGCAATGTCACTGGAACTGTAAATAAAAATACCATCATGATTGCTCTAGTTAATTAAGAATAAAGCATTGCTATCATCTCCAAGAAAAATCGACAGAGAATGAATTCCAAGGACAAATCCATGAGTGATTAGGAAAATCTGAATGGAAAAGCCATTGAACTTACCTGCTCTTCCATGTCAGCAAGGAGAAAACTGATGTTTTTAGTGTAAACCTGTCGAATGGCAACCAGGATAAGTTCACATCAAAATAAAAAGGGGGCATATTTTACTGCAGGAGAAATAAGATTACATGCACTGATGCACATGTGCTGTGACTCCTGTGAGAGTAGTGCCAGGAGATGTGTCTGTGAGTTCTAAAATATCAGCAAAATGGAAGAATATAAAAAATGTTTGAATTGGAGGATTAGCATACAACGGTTAAAAGTTGGATGTAGCTCTATTATCAACTGAGAATATTTTAAATCAATATGAACCGAACTTCTTAGTCATAGCCATTGCCATTCTTGGATTGGATCATAAGTCAGGTCCAGCAAAATGATTATACAGAAACACAACTCAACATGCACCAACATAACAACAACATCACCATAGTTATATCAAGACCAAATGCAAGCATTAAATGATTAGCTTGGGCAGTTGGAAGTGCCCTAAGCATAATTCCGTTCTTACTCAGCATGGTGCATCTCGCATAATGTTTGAAATCCATCCAAGCATTCTGCAATTGACGGCAAAATTCCCACTTGTAACTGCATCTGTTTTGCCGTGGGTGCCGACCCGCCACTCACCATCTGCTTGGTATCACGCAGAGCCTTATTTAAAGCTTTCACGACACCATTGAACTTCTCCCTGAATAATTGGCAGCATTGTTGTCAGAGCAACTTGAATTAGAACTTCCCCTTTGCTTGTTCAGACCAAAATTGAAGGAAACTACAAATGTAACAAAAGCAAAGTAGCTTACAGTGTCTCCCTGATTTTAACGAAAATGAACTCCAGAACCTCCATCTGGTCCCCAATGAGGTCCTTTTTGATGTTGGGCACACCATGCAAGGGGCCATAATTCTTGTTCTCTCCAAGGGCCTTTATTAAATGACACAAGCAATCAAATTTTGGTTCCTCTACATAGTTGATGAGAAGCTAAAATGACAACAGTGGAACACAACTGCATGCCACTGCAAGTTAATACATTTTCCACAGGATCCTCAAAGGTACAAGCAAGTAGCAACTCGCTGTCTTATACACAAATGTTGGGACTGCGCTACAGGAAGATCCAAGAAGGTACCTGAAGGCGAGAGATGACCGCGACAGCGTTGGAGAATTGGGAGAGGAGCCGCGTGTTGAGGTCACCCCACTGCTCCATCTCCTCCCGCGCCTTCCTCACCCGCTGCTGCACCTTCCGCACCATCGCTTCCATCTAGTTGTTCGCTCGCTCATCTGGCTTCTGCCCTCCCCCAACGGCTTCTTGAAACCTATGCCAGTTCCCCTGATTGGCTGATTCCAGACCCAAGTTTTAAATCTCCGGCTAAGACTCTTAGCTGCTGACCTTCTCAGCAGCTAAGCACAGCTATAGCCGGAGATAGCTGCAGCTAATTCATTTAGCTGTTTTTGGAAAGAAATATAAAAAATAGAGGATAATGAGCACATATCAGATTGTTGTGCCATGCCTGCCGTTGGTGCTGCTGCTTCGGTGCTTCGGAGACGAGGAGCAGGCTGGCGGACCTCCTCGACTGACTCGCGCCGCTGCTCAGTTGCCTCCGATGCCGCCGATCGGTCACCTGCTCGAAGCAGCCGCCGGCGCCTGTCGCCTCCACGAGTCGCCGCCGAAGGGCTCTGTCGCCTGCACGAGTCGCCGCCGACCGGCAGAGCCGCCGGCGTCAGTCAATCCGCTCGAAGCCGCCGCCAGCGTCGGTCGATCCGCTCGAAGCCGCCGCCGCCGTCGATCGATCCGCTCGAAGACGCCGCCGCCGGTCACCTCCGCGCCGCCGCCGCCCGCCGCCTCCGCGTTCCTGGCCGCCCGTCGCCTTGCGAAGTTGGATGGATTTAGCAGCCGACTTCCTTCTTGGCCCAGTTGGGCCAGCTTCCTTCTTGGGCCAGGCCGATCGTGTTTCACCATTTAGCTGCGCTATAAATTAGCCTCGCATACGTCTCATTTAGCGGCAATCGTCAGATATCGCCGGCTATTAGCGTTTTATTAGTTTTCTTAGCGCGAAAAGTGTCATATCTTAGCTGCACCTATAGCCGGAGATCTAAAACTTGGCTCGAGACTACTGGAGACTCGTGGTCCCTTTCCTGTTCCTCAGAGAATCGAAGCAGAAACCAACATCCAGGCCCAGCACGGTGTTGAGCGAAGCGTGAGGAGGGAGGCGAGCACCCACAGCTCCAGGCGCGAGGGGAAGAGGGTGAGTGGCTGTAGCGGTACGGGGAACGAGGTAGAGGCGGAGATGGCGGCGGCGCGGAAGGAGAATACGCTGAGGGAAGCGGTGATATGCGCGGAAGGAGGAAAGGATGTTGGGCCCGTACTGCGGCTAGTGAGCCAATGCAGAGATTGTATGCTGTAGCGGAATTTTGGGCTGTGATATGGGGCGGCCCAATGGTTTGCCTGAAAATGACATGGGCTAATGTTACTTTAGAGCAAAGTTCAATGGTTACGCTCCTCTTGGATTCAAATAGAAGGATTAAAAAAAAAGACGTACCTAGTGCCGTAGGCTCCCGTATTACGGGGTCTGGGGAAGGAAAAATAGCCAGTAGTCATCCCTACACAAATGTGCAGAGGCTGGGCCTTGAACCCTAGACCTCTTGGCCACAGGCGGTAAAGCTCTACCGCTTGTACCAGGGCCGCCCTTCAAATAGAAGGATTAGAAGGAAAAAAAACACATATTATCCTCTTGAATTAGAAGCAAAGTAGACTACATTTCATTATTATGGTAACATCCTCTCTTTGTACGAACTACGAAGGGAAACAATTTACAGCTTGTACACTGTAACAACAGGAACTATATATATGCTCTTGGATGACAATGGATTTGGATGCGTTGAGCTACGGGTGACCCTCTTGGCCTCTTCTCGTGGCCCATAGCATCCTAAATATCGTTCAGTTTGAGATGGAAAGAATCAAAATCCCTAGGGAACCCGCATGAATACAATTCTACAAATAAGGTTGCTCACTGCAACGAGAACAACAATGGAAAGAATCAAAATTCCTAGGGAAGAACGTATGACAGTACAAAATCAAGTTGCTCACTAGTCACTGCAACAGGAACGATGGAAAGAATCGAAATTCCTAGAGGCTAGAGAGCTAGTTGCTGAAAGAAGAAATGCCGGTCCAAGGACATTCCACCTCGGCAACCACCGGCGGCAAGCGTTTGGGAAGCCTTGCCGTCGTCGTCTTGGATGCCAGACGTGTCGCAGAAGCTGTTGAGATAGCCCCACCCCTCGAAGAAATCGTCGCATCGGTCCATATTTCCATGTGATTGCACCGTCGTGCAGGATTCTTGGTCTGTCGACAGCGGGAGAACAGCCGGCGGTGTGAACTTCTGGATGTGCTGCTGCTCATGGTAGGCGGCCGGCGTCGTGGGAGGGCAGAGTGGCAAGCTGATTCCTCCAAGAAGCTGAGCCACACTGAATTGTTGTTCTTTAGTCAGAGGATGCCACGCCGGAGGTTCTTCTTGGATTGATCCGAGGTCTGATGCCGATAGTGCCCTACCATGGGTTTCAGTGGATGATCCCGAGGGGTTCATGAACATGAACTGCTCTTGATGATAAGCTTGCGACTGGATAGTGGAGCAATCCTGATTCTGAGTGAGTTGTTGATCCAGCTCCAGCGCAAAGGGTTCTTGCTCTTGGTGGTTTGATCTGGTATCAGGATACAAAGGATCCAGTATGATGGACGGTTCTTGGCTAAATCCGGCGTCAGGGCTCCAGAAATGCCCAATGGATGATGGACTGTAGTTGTAGTTCGGGAGCTGCTGTTCTTGGTTCTACACGGGAGCCTCGCTGAGTCCTTGATCTGGCATCGCCGTCGCCGTTGTTACCATGCAAGATCCGGTGGCGGCGCGCTTGTGCGGAGGCTGCGTGGCTTGAGGTTCGAACTGTTGGCCGTCGCCCTCGCCGTCGTCGTCGGGCACGCGCTGGCGCTTCTGGCCGTGGCCGGTGAAGGAGACATGGCAGAGCTTGACGGGGAGCAACGGGCACTGCGGCGAGGCGGCGACGGTGTACTCGTGCATGACCCACCCCGTGCTTCCGCCCTTGCTGCGGCCCTCGTGCAGGTTGAGGGAATACTTGCCCCACGAGACGTGCTCGCCGTTGCCGCCCAGGGCGAGCGCCTCGTCCGGCGCGCGCTTCTGCCCCACCCACGTCCAGCGGCCGCGGCCACAGCTCCGGTCCTGACGAGCGCTGCCTTTGGCTTTGGCGTCGTCGGTGCCGGCGACTCTCTCGAAGAAGTAAGCCTCGCTGTCGTCGGTGCGGCGGTGGCGCGTGAGCAGCTTCCACGGGTGCTCCGCGCTGGTGGTGGCGGTGCCGGCGTCGTCCTCGATGATGATCCCCGGCACCGCGGGAAAGCGGCCGAGCGCGCGCGGCAGGAGGTAGAACTCGACGAGCTCGTCGCCCGTGGGGTCGAAGCGAACCCCCGGCGGGAGCCCTAGAGCCTCTGCCGCCGACATGGTGATGGTGGAGGCCTGGAGGGAGCTCGCTCGTGCTCGTGGCCTCGTGCGCGTGCCGCGGGAGTTGAGAACGAGACGTTTGTGTGGAGGTGGGAACCCCGGTTTTGATTTATAGGCGGCGGCTGGAATCTCCGATCTCAGGATGCTTGAATGCGAATCCAGCAGTTTTGATTTGATGAATCCGACTTCAAAATTTCGAAACCGGGTCAGGAACGCTGTTTCCCAAAAAAAAAAAATCCTAACCATTGTCCGTGTCGGATTTGATTTCCTTTTTGCTGCTATCCGTTACTCTGGACGTATGATCGTCTCATATTTGAGAAGAATTATGCAGTGAACCTACTGTTTCAGCTAAACAATGAAAGAAAACTATGCGTTGAGCTGCTGGTGTCCCTCTTGGCCTCTTCTCGTGGCCCATATATAGCATCCTAAATATCCTTCATTTTGAGATGCATGTTTAAGCATTTAGCAACTACTGAAAGGAGCCAGCGCCTGTGATTTCAAAATCTAGAATGCTGTGCCTGCTCAACTGGGATAGTTCAGGTTCATGGAGGAGCAAATCTTGCCGGCTCTCAGCCTGCTCCTAAGCATCACTATTAGCGATAGAAAAAACCAAGGTTCAGAAACAGAAACTGACACCTGAGACCGACTTAGTTTTTTTGCGCTTGACATCTTCTCGTATATAGCCTGAATTGCGCACGGCAAGTCGGCAAGAGACACAATGCGATCAGGATGTGCATCAGCAGGGCGATCAACCGCGGAAACCATGGGGATCCCACTCTCAGTCTAGAACCTCAGGCATCGTGGATGCTGTTGCTGATCGCCATATCCATTGCTCCTCAACTAGGAAAAAAGATTTGCTTCTATGGTCCACGTGACAAAATTGTACTACAATACAAGGTAAACGCAAATCAATTTTTCCAATTAATTTGGACAAGCGCAACGTACAAATTTGGATTGAATAAAATAAGGCATCATCCAATTTAGGATACAATTTAGCATCACAAAACAGAGCTGTAGAGAGCCAATCGTTGGATCTAGTAATGCCTAGGCAGTTACAAAGGAGTTCGTTTCTTTGTTGCATTCGGATGGGGTTTGAATGAAATAAGTCTTTGAAGCATAGATTAGGGATTTCTTTGATACAAGAGCTAACTGCTAGGTAGCTAAAAATTAGTCAAATTTAGCTCTAGTTCATCCAAACATACGGGCTTTGTTAGCCAACAAGCTATCTAGCCTTAACTAATTGAAGCTAATTAGTCCATCCAAACATAATGTCTACACAGCAGCTGTTTCATGAGATGCCAGTCGTATATCAAGAGGATTAGCTATCCCTCAAAATGATACACAGCAGCTTTTTTATGTTTTCTAAAAAAAGCTGTTTTCATATAATGTCTATGACTGTTCATATATAAGTACGTATTACCATTTGGATGAGGATTTACCCATCAAACTTATCACAGCAAAAGACGCCGGAAGAAAGACAACTGGAAAAGAGACAGTACTCTGAATCAAAGTTTGTCACTTATCAGACCGTCTTGCATTGAAATTTTATAGCCAGCTACCCGACGCCGATACAAAACTACAGTACGTTTATAATAAGCACAATGAAACAGTCTTTCCAATTATTATCGATTTGTTGGCAAATCATGCACTAGGAAATACTGATGGATGCAGAACATATTATATAGGAAATACACAATGAAAGGGGTTTTTTCTAGGCTATTCCAAAATCAGTTCCAGAACAAAAACATCATGCAGTATTGCTTGACTGAACTGAATGTAGTTCAGGGATCACTGCAGTTGAATTATAGGAGATTGGAAAGCTCACTTCATCTTGATGCAAGGATGTAAATACAGAGATATATAGTTTAATGATGCTACCACCATTTCCATAAATTAAGCATATGTGACACGCATTTAACATTGTGCAAGGAAATAGGAGCACTAGCCATCCAGTGTAGCGATGCTACCACCATTTGAATAAACTGAGCATATATGACAGGCATTTGTCTTCCTACAAGTAGATAATAATAGTGCTTGCCTAAACACCTTCGATATAGCAATTCATGCGATTGATCAGAAATGGCAGGCAATTCAAGAGCTCCACCATCGTCGATCAGAAATGGCAGGCAATTCAAGAGTCATCTGAACCTATCGATCCAAGGCAATGTGACTTGTGAGCACGAGGCAACCACTAGAAGATCAGTCACAAAAGAGGCTGTAGAACGGAACCGATTCATCGACAAATCCAGTGAGGTTTTGGGGGCAGCAATGGCTTGGAACCAAACCTCCTCGTCAGTGTCATCAAAGGCCCAGGGGGACTCCTTGCGGATCTCTTCCTCCTCCTCCGCGGTGAAGTCGTTGGCGATGTTGAACATCTTGCGCACCTGCGCCGGGGTCTTCTTCTTGATCATGTCGGCAACCTTCTGGCAGCCAGCTTCGAGGAGCCCCTTGATGTCGAGGAAGTTGGCGGTGGTGATGAGATCGTAGAGGGCGTCCTGGGTGAGATCGTCAACGAGCTTGCGGTCCCACTCGTCCAGCGCCTTCTTGGACGCCGCGGTGCTGCTGCCGCCGCCGCCGCTGCTGCCGCCTTCGTCCGCGGCGCCGTGGTTGGAGTCGGGGTCGGCGGCGGCGGCGTGCTTGTCGCAGTACTTGATCACCGTGGCGAGCGCCCTGTCGTCGACGTTGGGTAGCGGGATGTTGCCTCCGGCGCAGCCGTTGTCCATCATGTCGCCCAGGACCACCGACAGCCGCGCCGCCGCCTCCGACACCCTGAACCGGTGCCCCTCCGCGCTCACCAGAGTGGTCATCTTCGCGGCGGGGGCAGTACTGAAGAAAAAGACCGTCTTTTCGCCGGCCCCCTCCGTCGCTGCTGCCGCATCCTCTTCCTCCTTCTCCTTCTCTTTTTCCGGCGCCGCACCACGGTCCTTTCGCGTGCTTCGCCACCTCCGCCGCTACCTTCTCGGCTGCGCCCCCTCCTCGCCACCGTCGGCCGTCGCGACCTTCCATTTCCACTCCAACCCCTAATCCGTCGTCGATATTGAGTTGCATGCACCAACCAGTTCAACCTAAAAGGTTAAGCTGATGAGGAGAGGTGAGCAATTCACTTATATTCCAACACTCCCCCTCACGTCGAGGCTCCGGCGAGAGATCTCAGCGACAGAAGAGCCTCATACGTGGAATAGGAGCGAGCAACAATTATTTTATTTTAATTACGCTAATCAGGATTTGAACTCGAGACTTCTGGCTTTGATACCATATTGAGTTGCATGCACCAACCAGTTTAACCCAAAAGCTTAAGCTGATGAGGAGAGGTGGGCAATTCACTTATATTCCAACAGTCGATTCCTTCTCAACCGCGGTGGTTTCTCTCTTCTTACCCTTCCCCTCCGCCGCCTCTCCCTCCTCCTCCTCATACGCGGCCATCGAATCCCCCTCTCCGCTCTCCACCGCCGCCGCCGCCGGTTCCTTCTCGTCTTCCGCGGCCTTCACTCCCGTCTCTCCCTTCTCCGCCGCCCTTGCTCCCTTCTCCCCATCTGCGGCCTCCACTCCCATGAGTCCCTTCTTCGCCGCCGTCGCACCCTTTTCCTCCGCCTTCTCCCCCTTCTCCGCTGCCATCGCACCAAACCCTCCCTTGGCTAGCCGCTAGGGGAAGGCCCCGTCGGAATAGGAATGGAGTGGACGAGTGGTGCCGGTGGCTGGCTACTGGCTTTGCACGAGTCCGTTTATTCAGTCCTACTGGTGGGCCGTGGGCCGAATGGGTTCATTTCTCGTTCCGAGTACTGGGCCGAATAGAGACGAGCTCGTAGTCGGAGGTTTGAGTCCAGCTGGGCTTCTTTGAGCTCCACTGGATTAAAGACTAGCACAATGCTCTTTTGATTTTTTTTTTGAATTTAGTGCTGTTTTGATTTTGAGACCGCGCAAGTCATGATCTTGAAATTCATTAAGAACAGCTACATATTACTTAGAGGCGAATTAGAAACCATCACTCCCAGACAGCAAAAGGTGGCGAAGATGTCATTTTCGCACGTTTCTTTGCTGTTGATGGTAATAATTATACATCTAGGTGGGACGTCAATTCGTTTAGCAACGATATGGCCAATCCAACCACACCGAATAATAAGCAGATACGACACGATCACGCGGCCGAGCAGCTTAATATAAGCAAAAACATATCCGCTAATGGCCAACCCCTGGCGATCAATTTCACACTCAGGTTCGACCAAAGACGTATCCTGAGCCGCTCAGCGCGTCGGCGCTCGCCACGTACACGGCTACACGTCGCGCTTTAGCGCTGTCCCTAAAACGGCGCAAACCTGGACCGAAGAAATGGTGATTTGTTTTTTCTGAAGCGACCGTGTCGCCGTGACATTGCGCTCACGGCGTGAGCAGACGCCGTTCCAACGAAGGTCTGCAGGAGCGGTGAGGAGCGCGAGGACGCGAGCAAGCGTCCGCCGGTGTCGCCGAGACCCAGCCACCGGCCCCACGCGTCGCGTTCGTGGCTTGCCGTGGTGACATGCTGGGCGTGCCGCGGCCTCACACGTGGTCGTGTCAAAGGCAGCCACACGATGAGGGATTCTCTCAACGTGCGGACAGGAGGTGTTTGCTTTTTGTCTTGTAGCACAGGAGCCGTCTGAGCCTTTGAGGCTGTCAGAGCCCATGGCAAGTGACAGGTCCGGTGCATCTCGTGCGTAGTATGGCAAAACTTGTTCCGTCCCATCCAAGAGACCGGCCAAATTGCCAATCGATCCATGTAGCGGTTAGCGCTATATAGCCAACACTGTCAGCCGCTTGGCTCCGTCGAAGAGCTAGAACTGCGTTAACTAGAATTTGCATTTTTTTTCGTTGGGACCGAGGAAGTACACTTTAAGCATAAAAAATTTAAAATTATACTTAATTTTTTTAAAAGAGATATAAAAATGCATTTAACACTTCCTTCGTCTTAAAATTAGCTTAGAGCTTGTAAATAACTCTAACCATTGTGAATGCTCTAAAATTAAGACTGTCAGACCGAGGAGGTAGACATGTCGTCTTGTTCGTTTAAACATATTAGTTCTGCTTATCATACATGATATAACGCTTTGCTCTCAAAATGCCAAAACATCAGCATCAGCAATAATTATAAGCCCAAAAACACTTTTGAGGGTTGTGAAGAGTAATTGTTGGTCATGTCTCGTAGGCAGTAGCAATGGTCCGTACTAGTACTAGCCCACAGTCGTTGTAAGTTGTAAGGTTTGGTGAGATTGCACAACTCATTCCTCGACCACCAGGAGACCTGCAAAGAGCAAATGAGCAATAGGTATGCTGTAGCTGTCACGGAAGTCACTGTCGACTGAAACATCCTCAATTTTCCACGAAGGGAAAATACACAGAATGGCGGATAATATAATAGTTTGAAGCTTCAAACCATCTCATTATCTCGCAATAGTCGATACAGGATCCATACATCGTATAAAAGATTACAATTAGGGGGAAATTACATAAATAATTCATCGCCACACTGGCGGAATCATCAGAGTAGCAGCAGCCTCTGGAACAGCTGCAAAAGGCGGAAGTACAATAAAATCTCCAAAAAGAAGCCTGAGCATAGGAACGAGACGTCTACTCCTCCTCATCGTCATAGTCGTAGTCGGGCTCACCTGCCAAATAATTTTCAGTACGGTTTGTACTGGCCACATCTCCCACTCTATGCTTTGCTTTTGCTATGTAGTATTTGGTGGGATGCAAGGATATAATCAAATCGACCTATTATGTGGCTGTAGTTTCCTATGCAAACAGTGGCCAATATTATATAATATAATTCATCAAATTTTAATCCATCTCAACCACACATCCAAACCCATTCCATCACCATCACACACATCTCACCCTCTCGCACTCAGTCGACAGGTCCAACTCCCTCTCGGAGCCTGTCTCAGCGGCTCACAGCCGGAAGGGTAACACCAGGGGGAGAAATAGAAGGACTCCTCTCACTACTCCCGAGAAGCGTGGGTCTTAGGAAAGAGCCATACCAGTGGCCCACGGACTATATATAGATTCATAAACTCTACAGAGCGTGTACTCCCGTAACCACAAGATCACTATCATCGGCGGTGCCCCGCCTAAGCTGATTCCGGCTGCTTTCTAACCGGTGCGATGCCACCCTACCACTCAGTACTGGGACATCCCGGATAGGTACCACCGGCACACTGAGACTGTGAGACATAGTACCGGGCCCCCGTGGTCACTATGCTGTCTAAGGAGGGTGTGGGTCTCCACGCCCGTACCTCCCGACACTTTCTGCTAACAACCTAGTAGTAGTGGCACCGTCCTAGCTAGTCAGACATCCGTCTCCCGCCCATTCAAGAGCGAGTGGTGAGCACGTAAGTCCCAAGGTTCCGGTCCTCAAGAGATATCAGGTCCTAGGGGGATCAGACAGGATTATCTTCTCTTTTGGGACTACAACAGTCCGTGCTACAACAGCACCTCCTTCCCGGGGCTTCGCTCCACGAAGGTTCTCACCCCCGGGATCTCCTTATGCATCACAATGTGCCCGCCACAAGCACCTCACACGGGAATGCCCAGAACACATTCCCCGGCAAGACTCGCCCACATGGCTCGTCGTAGAATCCTGTCCGATCGACTCAACCCTCACCACACACCCAAGACGCACGCAGCACTATCCCCGAGTAAAATGGCACCACGTGCCTTAACCATATAACCATGCTCTCCACCACGCATCATCACCACACAGATATAAGCGTAGTAGAAGTAAAGCATCATAGGTAAAATAAGCAAGCGTCTAGCCTATCAGCAGGTGTGCAGGAGTAAGGTTGCGACAAGATAAAAGCTCATCAAGCAATTTTATCATGCAACCTATCATCAGGTGATATTCATAATTGAGCACTAGCAACTAGATATTATGCCATGCGTAATAGGATCTACGAGGTTGGGTGGGGTGTGGCACCTGTGAAGTCGTCACCGAGCTCCTCCTCGTACTCGTAGTCGCCCTCCTCAAGCTGATCCTCCTCTGAAACGAGACATAATAGCCGCGTTAGTGGCTCCTATAGAGTCAACACAAAGAAGCAATAAAATTCAATAACTCCAAATGCACTCATACACAAGCCTATGACGTAAAGCTTATTTTTATGAAAATTTGTACACTTGGTTCATATTTTTCGGAGTTCGTATGAAGAAGTTATGGATTTCCGAAGTTTATTCTATTTTTGGAAAAAGAAAAAGGGCAGATTAACCTGGTGCTGACACGTGGCAGCTCCTGATTGGGCCACGTGGCGTGCAGGAACAGTGCAGCTGGGGATGTGCTGACGTCATGCTGACATCAGCACTGACGGGACCAGTCAGCGGCTGACAGGTGGGGTCCACGGTCTGGTCACTGACAGGTGGGGCCAGGTCAACGGTCAACGTTGACGGTCTCGACCGGGCCTTGGATGTCTGGACGGGGCTGGTTCTGGGCCAGGTTAGGTCGGCCACTGTACACTCGAGGGGGCGGTCCGGGTGACCCCTGTGGCAGAACCTCCTAAATTATATGGCCCACACGCACCTATCATTGTCTCCAAGACTTCTGATAGCCATGCATGTGTTCCAGATAACTTAGAAAGCTCTGTCGGATGCCCTTAAAGGACCCCGATTAAACCACATTTGTCAACTCGTACCAGGATCAACAAAGGAGTAGCTACAACATTACAACATTTATGATAAAACATATATCAGAGTGCGAAAGAGTAATAACATTAAGTTTACAAAATATATGAAAAAGTTAACTTTTACAAACTTGACTTTGATTGCGGAAGCGGCGGAAGCAGAGAAGAACTTCAGAAGTCAACTTAGGTGGAACGCCTAAGTCGGGAGGGGACAACCAGATCACGTCGAGCCCACCGACATGAACTTGATTTAAACACCAATTAGTACCTGCAACAGGGGTTCAACAAACCCTGAGTACAAAGTACTCAACAAGACTGACCCGACGAAAGAGAAGGGTAGAGCAAACAGAAATGCAGGTTAGAGGGACAAGGTAAGGTCTGTAGGAGACAAGAAATTTTTGCGTAAAAGCTTTATAGAAAGAGAAGTTTGCTTGGGCTAACTCCCATTATCACTCAACTTCATTATTGAATCTTAACTTTTGTTCAAGTTGTTACTACGATGATGATCAGTGATCGAGTCTTCTTCTCCGAGAAGCAACGGCGATTCGAATCCATTTTCGTACCCAGCTGGGACCTAGGTGACTGAGCATACCGGAGACTTTAACTCCGAAGCACCCCAGGTGCACCGATATACCGGGATAACAACCTCAGCCGTATATCACCACATGATACACGTGAGCTCTGCGGCCCAGCGTACCGAGATACATGGGAACTTAACCCCACAGTAAAACACACTATGACAGCAGATGGGATTCTCTGACCCCACGCTAGGTCACTCCATGGCATACACGGCTCCAACCATCCGTATACCACTTCATGCATGTGGATTTCTACATTCTCGATATCATACAGTTCACCAACGCACGGGACCTAGGGCATCAACAGACGAGAACACTACAGAGGGACTCCATTCCCAGTGCAAGTTCGCCGTCCGGACTCGATTTCTTACTATCATCAAGATTCCAACAATAAAACCAATCTCATCTTTTTCATTCTTCTGCCTTTGAATAAATAAATAAATGAGCAGGGCTAAGCATTACTACTTATCTTTCATTAGGTAACAAGGGATAAGGAATAAGACAGGTAATGCAATTTTGTGGGTTTTCACTCAACTCCTATTACTGAATGCAACATACCAGAGCTGAAGCAGTAAAACATTTATAAATAGAATAGGGTTTAGATGCATCCGGGGCTTGCCTTGATGTTCGGGGTAGAAGTTCTCGAACTCTGAATCAACTCCCGATTCTTGAATCTGCTCGTCCTTCGGATCTGAGTGATACGTTAACTCTCCGTTAACGAAAACTATTCGATAATTAATATGCTTTACATGATGGAAGAGTAAACATGATGCTCGATGAGTGCATAATCAAATTAAGGGCTTGAGTACAACTTTCTTTCACGATAAAGTTGCAAATCAACAAAACTTCGCTTATATAATTTGTTAGGGTTATCTGCGTCATATTTATATTTAATTAAACACATAAAATAACGTTAATTAAGCCCTAATGACATGATTAAGGTAAGTGCAAACAATTAATTAAAGTGCCAAAGGTCATTAGGGTTAATGACCTAAGATCATCAATCAATCTCAAAGTCAATCAAATCCTATAATGATTAGGTTAACTAAAGGGTTTACTTGATTATTTAAAAACATTAAATAAAGACATAAAAATTAAAGTTATCAAATTTGGCATTTCATATTTTTCCTAGGTAGATAATATCATAAAGAACATTCATAAAAATTTTCAGAATTTTTGGAGCTATATATGAATTACTATAAATTTTCAAAGAATATAGCATTTAAATCATTTTCTGAAAATAGAAGAAAAGAAAATCGGCACAGTGTCTCCGGGTCAACAGCCGACCCCGCCGGGGTTGACCGGCGATGCCTCGAGCTGGCTATCGACGCTCGAGGTCCCGCAGGCTAAGATATGCCCGGCTAACTCACGGACGGGCTATGGCGGTTCGAAGCTAAGGCCTGCTCGAGGAGCTATCGGTCGGTTAGGTACTGTACATTCGAGGGTACAATTCGGGCATCCCTTCGAAGACTGAACTTCGCTCGAGCGAATGGACCAGCCTCGAAGACGAAACTTCCCCCAGCGAACGAACCTCCCCTCGAGGACGGAACTCCGCCCGACGAACGAGCCTCTCTTCGAGTACGGAACTTTGCCCGACGAACGAGCTCCCCTCGAGAGCAGTGCACCCCTCGACTCGACCCCTTCGAAAACAGTGCACCCCTTGAATCGACACCTTCGACTCGAACCCTCGACTCGATCCATCGATTCGACCGTTACCCCCTCGATTCGTCGGCCGAGCCCTCGACTCGGTACCTCGACTTGACCGTCACCCCCTCGATTCATCGGTCGAGCCCTCGACTCGGTACCTCGACTTGACCGTCACCCCCTCGATTTCGTCGGTCGAGCCCTCGAGCAGGACTCCGACAACTCCGGAATACACTTCAACAACTCCCGATGCGAGATGTATGAAATTGAAAACACGAATAGACGCAGGAGCTCACCACGGCGCTGATGCGCACGTTAATAGAGGTCCGGAGGGGCTGGGTTGAGCTGCGGTCGACGGCGGTGATGGCGGCGGCGGCGCTCCGATGGCACGACGGTGTTACGTCGACCTCCGGAAATGCGCTGCTCAAACCAAGGTACGCATCAGACGCAGGATAACACGGAGAGCACGATAAAAGAGTCGAAGGTAAAATATTTTTACCTCCGGCGACGGCAAACAGCGGAGATGGCGCGGCGGCTCGACTGACCGGCCACGGGAAAGAGGTCTGCGTACAGGCAGCTCGGGCGATGAAAGAAAACTCGAACTGGCCCAAAAGGAACGTAAAGAAGTTGCGGAGCTTTGGGCTAGAGTAATTGGACAGAGGTTGAGCGTCGGCGGTGAATTTCGGCGGCGGAGCGAGGTCGTCGGCGGCGGTGGCGGGAGGAAGAAAGGAAAAGAACGGCTACGTTCGGTCGGTATTTATAGCTCGGGGCGATAAAGGAGCAAGTGACACGGCGACGGTGAAGTTTCTCGCATCCGAAAACGCTCGGGCGGCCGGGAAGGCGCGGCGGTGGACGGCGGCGCGCGATGCGAAGCCGGCCATGGCGTTCGCCGATAGGGTTAGGTGCTGTTTAAGTTATTTACAGAATTGCCACTCGGTTTAAAATACAAATTACTCAAAATTTATATAAGAACTTGAAAATCTCCAAAAATATCATTTGCATAACTTTTCAAGAGCTACACTTTTCATTTAAGAAACATTTTCAAATTCTGCACAGATTTTGAAATATGAATTCAAATTTAAAAAGAATGCGAAAAGGGCCAATTCTCTAGAAGCAAACATTTAAAATTACTTTTTATTTTTCTAAACAACTTGAAAATCTTCCAATCTATGAAATGTTCAGATTATCAAACCAAACATTTTTCATAGAGAAAGCTTTTCCTAAATTTTGAATAATTTTTGAAATATGAATTTAAATTGAAAAGGAAATAAGTGTTGGAAAACTGTATTTTCACTTTTATTCAAAATTATTTTTGGAAACTTGAAAAACTTTGAATACCAATATTATAGCTCCTTTCAAGATCTACAAACTATATTTTGAGAGTATCTCAAAATTCCTTATAGATTTTAAAATATAGAAAAAAGGATAAAACAAGGTTTTGAAAATAGTTTTTAAGTAGCAATCAACTCATCATTTCATGTATAAAACAATGCACCACATCAAAGACATTACTAAAACATGAATGCATTTATGTCATGATGCTCAATGATTATTCTTAATAATGAACTTGATTATAATTTTAATTGCTTACTAACATCTGGGATGTTACAACCCCTCGAGGACGGAGCTCGCTCGGGCGAACGGACTGGCCTCGAGTACGAAACCTCGCCTGGCGATCGGACATGCCCTCGAAGACAGATCTTTGTTCGCACGAAAGGGGCAGCCCTTGAGAACAGTGCGCCCCTCGAGACTTGACCCTCTGGCCTCGAGCCGGGTCCTCGATTCGGGCAGGACCTCGATTAGAGCCGGGTCCTCGACTCGTCGGGCGGACCTCGACTCGTCGGGTGGACCCTCGACTTCGTCGGGCGGAACCTCGACGAATGTCGGGTAGACCCTCGACTCGTCGGTCGGACCCTCGACGAATGTCGGGCGGACCCTCGACTTCGTCGGGCGGACCCTCGACTTCGTCGGGCGGACCCTCGACGTCGTCGGGCGGACCCTCGACCTCGTCGGGCGGACCCTCGACGTCGTCGGGCGGACCCTCGACGAATGTCGGAGCATTAGCTGAGCTACGTGGCTGGTCGGCTAGGTGCTCTAACTCGGAGAAATCGACCCTCAGGCCGGTGGCGGCCGGCGAGGCGTGACGGCGGCGAGGCCAAATTCGCCGGCGAAGCCGGGCATTGGTCTCCATCCTCCTTCTTGCCCTTCGATTGGAGAAGCTGGGATCTCCATGAGCTAGCTACCGGGGCTAGTCGAGGCACGGCGGGGCGTGCGCGGCTCGGCGGCCACGGCGGACGCTCCGGCGGCCAGAGTCCGGGGAGGCCGGAGCTGCAAAAGTGCGTGGCTCCAACTGTGGCCCGTGTCGGCTCTAAGAGGTTGCCAAAAACGTGCTCTAGACTACGACGAAGCTATCGGTCGCGGTAAGGAAGGAGGCAGGGGTAAGGGGAGCAAGAACATCGACGATGTACTGGTGGTGGCCATGGCCGAGCAGGGCGAGGGCGGGGATGCTTACTCGCGCAGCGACGGTCGAGGCAGGTGACGCGGGCTTGGTGGCGGCTCGGTGCAGGGGATGCGAAGCCGGGCGTCGAGGTGGTTATGCGGCGCTCCCAGGTCCTCCTCAGCGCGCGGACGGCGGCAGCAGCAGCACTCTAGCTCCGCCTCCTTCCTGCTCCTCCCTCCTTCTCTCTCTCTCGACCGATCTGGCGGCGGGTCTCCACAAAGACGGCGGGGCGATGGGGAAACCCTAGAGGCCAGGGTGCTCCTCTTTAAATAGGCACGGCGGCCGGCCATGGACGGCGGAGGCAGAAGATGCCCATCGGGCGGCTGTGCGCGGCCACGATTAGGGTTAGGGTTCGGTGAAGCGCGGCGCAAGAAGGCGGTTAGATGGACGGCGCGGGACGCGGCCGTACTCGGGCGGACGGCTGAGGCGCGCGGTGCACAAAAATGGTGCGTCGGACGCGACGCGCGGTCGACAGAAGTGGTAAAAGGAAGGAGCTGACAGCTCGGTCCCACACGTCAGCGGGACGGGGCGGTGAGCGGCGGAGACAGGCCCATGTTGGGCCGTCCCGGTTAACTGGGCCGCGGCAGCGCGCGAGCGAGCGCGCGCGCGAGCGGGTGTCGGGACGCGGCAGCGCGTCGAGCGCGACTGGGCCGACGCTCGAGGCAGGCCGGTCGGGCGAGCGCGCGAGCGAGCGGGCAGGCGGCAGCGCAGCAGGCCGAGCTGGGCCTCGAGCTCGGGCAGGCGGTCGAGCTGGGCCTCGAGCTCGCAGCAGGCCGGCGGTCGAGCGCGCGGACGAGCTGGCCAGCGCGGGGGGGGGGGGGGGTTCGGTAGCAGGCATATATGTATACATACATGTATTAAAAGGTTATTCGATTTTTATTAACATCACATAAAATCGAATAAGAGGCGAATCAAACTCTGGTTATTAAATACAATGCTCGGGCTAACGTCGGGTGCTATTTGTGCAACTATTGGCGAGTTTCCTACATAACATCCACCATTCACTGATAAACTTTAGAAAAATTTTTGAAAACCCGTATTTTCAGTAACCGGATTCTAGGGTTGTTACATCGACTGTCCTACCGAAGTCTCTAGCTCCCCCACACCAAACCGATCACGATGTTGGAGTAAAAATAACAAAAGCAGTTACGGACAACACGCATTTTTGACAAAACAACTAATCAAACTGCAGAATCCTGGTCACCTGATGAACGATAACGAGGAAACGCAGGCAGGATCGCTGATGGAGCCACCCTGTGCCCTACAACGGCAACAGCAACGGATAAACATCTCGCCGACCGCCTCCGGTGATCCGGAATGGGCGCCCGGGCCTCCGCCGTTCCTGCCCAGGCCGCACCGCGCGCGCCCACGGCCCAAGCCAGCGACAAAACGGGACCGCGAGGAGCCTCCTACGGTCCTACCTCCTCTCCGTCCCGTCGCAACGTAACGCCGTCCTCGCCCCTCGCTACAAACGCCGTGCCCGTGCTCGTCCACACCATTCTCTTCTGTCTTCTCCCCCGCGACGGCCTCCAGAGTCCAGACCCAGGCTACTCTGCTCCTGAGTCCTGCCGTTTCCTCCTTCCCAGCCGAGGCCACCCCCACCGCGCCGCCACTTACTCGATTCGATCCGTCGGTGTGTTTTTCCTCCCGCGTCCAACGGGAAAGGCTCCGAGAATCTCGCGCGCGATCCCGGCTTCCCCTGAACCCAGAATCATTCGAGGCGTCTCAGGTACCGCTGGCTGCTCCTCCCCCTTTCCTTTATTTACGACAGACGCGCATATAGTCCACAAATTCACTAAGTTTTTGTTTGTTTGCCTTGGTTTCCGTGCTCGTAGTCTCGTAGAGACGATGGAAATGTACTTGGTCGAGGACCTGGATTTCCTGGACGATGACGACGACTTCGGCGGGTTTGGACTCACCGACGGCAGCGGTACCCCCAGGCCGGTAAGGATTTCCGACCACCAGCTGCTCAGCTCCAGTAGTGTTTCTCACCACCATAGGCTCTAGTTTTTTTTATTTTTTAACCTCGTCTTGCGATGGGTGAACGCGAACAGATCACATGGAGTATGTTTTAGGATATTATTATTATTAGACGTAAAATCACACTGATAGTGTAGTTTCTGGCCCAGCTGCCAGTGGCAAAGTCACTCGCTCCAGAGATGTCTCAAGTGTATACCGATCTTCTAGTATAGAGACATCACTCCAAGTACGCAATTAGTACCAACTTTTGGAAGGATGTTCAAAGCGCAATTAGCTCTTGCCACTTTCTGTTTGTTAATGGTTAGTGGTTGGTGCTACAGGTAAGCTAATGGACATAAATCACAACGCTTATAACCCCCCACCAAATTGCCACTTCAGGTGGAAAAAGTGTCAACCGTAGCAATGCAATCCCATTCAGAAAACTGTAATGCGCCACTTACAATGTTTGATTTCAGATTTGGCTCCCCCCTCCCCCAAACAAACAAAAAAGGTCCTTGTAATATAAGAACATATTTTTTTTTACCTGAACACGTTTTTATTCTTGTGCTGTAGGATAAGCAAACGTATGATACTTCTGCTGTGGACTACAGAAATGGGAAAGACATGCAAGGGATACCGTGGGAGAGGCTGAACTATGGTAGAGACGACTACCGTAGGATGAGGTTGAAGGAGTACAAGAACTATGAGAGCCTCTCCAGATCACATGAGTTGTTGGATTCGGTGAGATTACAATGTTGAATGTTCTGTACAGTTACCTTAACCTTACTCGAGTACTCTACTACCATTTATTGGTGAAAATATACATAGCGGATTCTGGTAATAGATTGTCAATAAGACAGATACTTTAGTCCAACATGTGTTTGTGTTTATGATAATCCCTTCCTGTAATTTGTTGTGCTATACCACACTTTATGGACTGATTGAGCAACTAATATACCACACCATATGGAGCATCACTATTATGCATCCTTTTTTTTCACTTGCACACCTCGGTTCAAACTATCAGATTAATGTGTTGAAAGGGATACAATCTGTTAGTGCTGGTGTCTTTTTTCTGGTATATTATTATCTTATATCACATATTCAATTGTTCAGATCATGCTGTCACACTCCAAAATTTGCAGTTTGAAGTAGAAATTTAGGAACATGCTTTTGATTCATTCTTCATGGTGAAAATGAATGCGCTCTTTCTCACACAGGAGTAACCTGGTTTTTTTCCCCTTCTTTTGTAGGAGTGCAAACAAGTGGACAGAGGAAGCACATTCTATGATTTCCGCTTTAACACAAGACTTTTCAAGTCAACCATAGTTCACTTTCAGGTATATGTTCTTTCCAATTAAATTGGCTCCCAGCATTTGTAATAGAATCATGGTAACACCAAGTGGCCCTGCAGGCTGTCCACTCATATGTACGAATGCACGATTGACCTATTGTTACTTGTAATGTCAGCAGAATGCTTAACAATTTTATTAAAAAGACGTGCATCTGCATCAAAATTCAAGTCCTGCTGGTTACGAGCTTTTGTTTTACCCTTACCTTTTTTTTTCATAATGCATTGCATTTTGGTGTACCAAGCATTATACTGCAACTGCACAATGTGTGTGGGGGTGGGTGGGTGGTGGTTGGGGGACAGAGTAAGAAGGATAAACACAAGCATACAGAAGCAGTGACCAAATGCCTGAAATGTACATGCTAAAAGTTGATGCATTCATGCCCTTACTCTGTTTTGTAGATAGTGCAAGATTTTTAAAGCTTTGACTGGTTTCCAATTCAGTAGGTGAAGTTTCTAATTTTTAATTATGCTTTTCCTTTAGTGTAACTGTAATATCATGACTGCAGGTTGTCTCGTAAGTTTAGTTAGATATGCTAGCTGGAGCCGTAGTATATTTCTACAATTAACACTCCTGTGATATAGGACAGCATGGAAACAATTTCCTTCCACCAGGTCCCATAAGCAGATGGACGAGCATCCGCAATGGTCGGCGCTGTGATTACAACGTCTGTGGAGTATGGTATGGTAGGTTGTTTATGTTAAGCGAGCCTCTGCTGGATAGCTTATGCTCGCATTTTCCTTTGGCTGGTTGGACCTTTGACAGCGACTAACCAAATTTTATGCAGGGCTTCCCATTTGTCGTTAACGATTGACAGATTGAAGTGTTTGTGTATTCTGTTGTATTGTTAGCTGAGGGAAATGCTTGTGCATATTTTGTATTCATAATTTCAAATTGTGCATACTTCTGACAGCTATCCTTGCAATTTAATAACATTTCTGGTTGCTTATTATGAGTTCTGAATTTTTTCTCCCCTGACGGTGTCTATTCATTTTCTTTTAAACGACTATATATTGCATGCCCTTAATACTTTCATAGTGGTAAAATAATGTGTTCATATAAACTGTTGTTTTGGATATGTTTAGTTGGAAGGGGAAGCTACAAGTGCTTCAAATATTGTTGGTAATCATACTGTAACAGCGGCAGGCGGCACCATTTTTCTTTCTGATGTACCGCCGTTGTCAGATGCTGCTACTGGCTACTGTTAACCATATAACTAAACATCTAGACTAGAGCTGATCAAATGAGAATAATTTGCTGGAGGTTTAGGTAAGGCATGGGTGGTTATGTAGTGGCCCTTTGGCTTGAGTGAATTTTGAGCTTCCAATCAAAGCATATACTCCCTCAGGCAGGTGGAAAGGCAGAACATTGACTGCAATGTTCTGATCTGTTGCTTGTTCTTTGCCATGGATAATACCTAACTGTGCCGTTTGTTTTCTTTGGTTATTGTGTTGTTTTTCGTCATTCTCTTTTAGGGTGCCTTTGTCAAGCGATTAATTTCACAAATCTTGTTAAACTCCTAGTTTGACAATAGGTGGCCTGTTTTACTAGAGTACTACAGGATCCTATTGGTTACTGCACGGAACTGATTGTCAGGATTTTGTCCCTCGGAGAGAAAAAAACTACTCATTGACGTGTCTTTTTCTGAGCATCATTTATCGCTTATCTGATACATTATTAGTTTTCTGCACTCCAAGGTGTTAACAGTATGCTGCATATCTGTAGCTGAGGGACCTCATTTGGGCTACATCCAAGCATGATGTCTACACGACACAGAACTATTCAGTTATGCACTGGTCTTCTCTTCTTCAAGGAGGGGGAGAAGTGCTCAACGTGGCAAATCGAGTACTTCCAAAGAAGGTCTATATATATTTCATACGTTCTTTTGTGTTATCTTTTGTAAATCCAACTTTTGATCTAGTCCTCACTTCACAGACGGTTCGTGGCGCTCAGCCGCTGTTCAGAATGCAGATGAGCACAATGGCCATAAAGGATAATCTTTTGGTAGCTGGTGGTTTCCGGGGTGAACTGATTTGCAGGGTATCACGATTTCCATGGTGTCCATATCTTTCCTCCATTGTTTGTATGCTAGCTCATGGATTTGTATGTGAACAGTATGTTGATCAACCTGGAGTGGCTTTCTGTACAAATCTTGCCGAGGATAAGGATAGCATCACAAATGCTGTAGATGTTTACGAGTCTCCCAAGTAAGTGCAGTTGCTTGTATTCTGGTGTTTTTTGTTTGATTTTGAATTTGTAAGTACTACAGAATTAACTATCTTTTCGTTATGTGATGCAGTGGCTCTACACGAGTGATGGCTGCCAACAATGACTGTGGTGTCAGAGTTTTTGATACCGAAAGGTTTAAGCTACTTAGCCACTTGAAGTTCCCATGGTCGGTGAATGTAAGTTGAATATTCATGTCACCCTCTGGCAGTTCATAACTCAAATCTTGTTCCATTATGATGGTTGCAGTTCTGGGTCCATTGCAGGATACATCAGCAAGTCCTGATGGCAAACTTGTTGCTGTTCTTGGGGATAGCTCTGAGTGTTTGGTAGCTGATACTCAGTCTGGCAAGGTGCGTGTCTCGTGATATGATGATGATGATAGTTTTAGAATTTCCAATTAAAACACCTTGGTACATGAGAATCAATCTTTTTTTTTGTCTCCCGCGGTTGCTGCGTCTGCAGGAAATCGCAAGCCTTAGGGGGCACCTTGACTACTCGTTCTCATCCGCCTGGCACCCTAATGGCCGGGTCCTCGCCACCGGGAACCAGGACACCACCTGCAGACTGTGGGATGTGCGCAACCTCTCGCAGTCTTTTGCGGTGCTGAAGGGGAGAATCGGCGCGGTGAGGGGCCTCAAGTTCTCGTCGGACGGCCGGTTCCTGGCGATGTCGGAGGCGGCAGACTTCGTCCACGTGTACGACTCGCAGGCAGATTACTCCAAAGAGCAGGAGATCGACATCTTTGGGGAGATCGCAGGCATGTCGTTCAGCCCGGACACGGAGGCCCTGTTTGTAGGTGTCGCTGACCGGACCTATGGCAGCCTGATCGAGTTCACCAGGAGGCATCGGTACGACTACTTCGACTCCTGTCTATGATGAAGCTGCAAGGCGCGTGTCAATATGTACATAGTAGCGTGTCGCGTGTTTGTACACGAATATACGGGTGCTTGCAACTAGTAAGCTGGCACAGCGAAGTTAATGTGCCTGAGATGGCCTGTATGTTCGCTACGTTTGCCAAAGGCAGGTTATAACAATTATGATCGCTATTTGGGATGCCTAATGTTGAACGCATGGAAAATGTTTTCCCGTCTTGTCACCTTGGTTGTGTCGCGGTTTAGTAGAGAATCAGAACATTACTACCAAAACGACCATCGATCCTGGCATCCTGCAGACGCCGAGACAGAAAAGTGGCCTCAACTTGGCGACCACACGCACACTGGTGGGCCGAAGCGACCATAGGGCCGCGCAGCACAATTCCATCCTCACTTCCTCAGCAAGTTTATTGGGCTGAACTGTGCGCGCGATGAAACTTGTACACTGATGGGCCTCCGTACCGGACGGTTTTGGCTCCTCCTCAACGGCGCCGTGTCAGCTTTGCAGCGTTCATGCTTGTTCAATACTGAATGCTAAAAGAAAAGCTTGTTCAATACTGAATAATTCATTTTTATAGTTTCAACCTCTGGTCGTTCGATAAGAAACACTCTCTAAAAGCGAAAACAAATTATTAAGGGTCAACTATTTAAAGCGCGCGCTATAAGTCTCTTGAAAGATTTTCGTGGCCATGGTCTCTGCCTCTGGAGTTCGATAAGCCCACTTGAAAGATCAAAAGTATGTCTAGCTAGTAGGTTGCTGAAAATTATTTGCAAATAAGAATGTGATATTTTTCTTCACTAATAAAGCGCAAATCCTTTTGATCTAATATATTATATATATAATCAAACTTGCCGAAATAATGAAACTTGCTCCGAACATTTTTACCATAATCAACTGTGATCACATGTGGATATGTCTGTGTTTTAGACATCTGTTGTCGCAACTTGCTCCGAATATTTTTAAATTTTTTTCATAGCCTCGACATGCGATAACATGACACCTCGACAAGTTTCGTGATTTTCGGACTTCGTTTGGATCTTGTATAATTAAAAAATACTTCTACCGCACATGGATGGTCATGTTTTGTGGACAAGGCGTGCAAACTTTTAGTTGAGTTTATGGACACGGCCTCAAAATAAACTCTCCAACATGAATATCATTTTTCGAATGGCTATGTTTCATTATTTCATGCACCTGCAGTTCAAATTTGGATTATCGTTAAAAATTCAAGTAAATAAAATAAATGAACGAAATATAGTAAAATGTTATAAAAAGGTACCAAATTCGAACATGTGCTTCAATAGAATATGTGTGGGCTACAGAAAATTTTGAACTCACAACCAAAAAAAAAAATCAAATCTTTGCCGAGTGCCACGTTTGACACTCGGCAAAGTGGCTCTTTGCCGAGTGCCGCCGATGTGGCACTCGGCAAAGATTCCCTCTTTGCCGAGTGCCCAGGGTGGCAGTGGGCAAAGAGGGCCGGCCTAGGCCCATGGTGGCTCTTTGCCGAGTGCATTTCGTGGCACTCTGCAAAGACAATATCTTTGCCGAGTGCCTGACTTTAGGGCAGTCGGGAAAGATAACGGCGACAGACGTTGTTAGCAAGCGGGAAACTTTGTCGAGTACACTACTTCGCCGAGTGCTCGGCACTCGGCAAAGGGTGTCTTTACCGAGTGCCCAGATTCACCGAGAGCCAGGCACTCGGCAAAGATGTCTTTGCCGAGCGCTGCCTCTGACAGTAGGCAAAGGGCTTCTTTGCCGAGTGTCCCAGCTTTGACAGTCGGCAAAGCCAGGCGTACTCGGCAAAGCTCCTGTTTCCTACAGTGAATCATAAAATCTAGTCATCTGCCATTATTTTTGGTCAGCTTGGTTGAAGCTAGCTAGATCGATGTAGCTTCTTTGATTAGTCTTTACGATTTCCTTTTGCCGCAGCGCGCGATTTATATAAAAAAAAGAGAGTGAGGGATATAAAAGGTCCACTCGTGCACTAGCTGGTTACATCGCAGTATCAAATCCAGAACATGTACTCGATCAACATGTGTAATCCAAGTGTGTAGCAAGCAATTGCGTGCAAAACTTTTTGAAAATCATTATCTATAAAAAATATCTCCAAAAGAAAGAACCTTTTGAGGATGTGTTCTAGCTACGTGGTTCGTTGTTAAGAGGTAGATGAATAAAACAGAAGAGGGGATTGATTTGACCTAACTCTCTCTAACCTTTGGAGCTTGCTATGAGCCAAAACGGTGTGCGTGGGTTGTTAGAAAAGGCATCTTAACAAAATGCCATAACCTACCTACCTGATGATCTGCAAAGCAAGTAAAACCGATCGAGGCGTAATCGACGCTAAATTAAGAAGAGATGAGTCTGTGTGTCCGGCCAAAGACCACGTATTTTCATTCGACGTTCCGGGCGCCCGATTCGATCAACGAATTTGGCGAGCTGATCTGCTTTGATCCAGGAGAAAGCCCAGTCAGCCACCTTTTCGGTGCAGGTCACGTGACCTTCAGCTAGTTGTTTCTTTGTTTCTTGTACTCACACACATCTCATGTGTACTCAAAGGTGAATGCACGTTAAAGTATATGGCTTTAAGAACAAAATCAATATTAATTTTTTTATATATATTTATTTAAATTTTAAATTATTTGACTTTTTATGGTTGTGGAAAAAAATATTTGAATTCTTCAAAATCATTTATTTTGGATGGGGAGTATGTATTTAAAACTTGGAAAAGTAGGCCGAAAGGAAATGCTCCCTCCGTATCGGATTTACAGGTCGTTTTAGACAAGGTTTGAGTCAAATATTAGGAATATAAATTATCAATAACTTTTAAATTGTCGAGTTTGCAAATAAAAAATTATATAAAAGTTATATCAATAGCTTTTAAATTATCAATAACGTTTTAGACAAGTCTTAAAAAATACTTTTATAAAAGTATACATATATCATTTTCTATAAATATTTTTATAAAATAAGTGGTCAAAGTTGTGTTTTAGAGACCGTATTATTATCCTAAACAATTTCTGAATCTGATACGTGTCGCAATCCTAAACAATTTTTAAATCCGATAAGTAAAAGAGCATTTTGCCCATACTCGGTAATGCAATAGATACGCTACAGTAGTACTGTAGCACTACTCCACGTACATTTCCCGTTTTGTCAGTCTGGTAGCATCTTAAATGTACGTAGCAGTTTGTTTTGTAGTAGCACGCCAAGCCAGAGAGAGCCATAAATGTGGCAGTTAAAGTCGTTGGGAGCGGAAGCGGACCAACGGCAGCGCGACTCGCGAGGTGGCTCGCCGGCCCGGGGCCCCCACGACCCTGTCTGTGGGCGCCGGGCAGAGAGCGAGGCCGGCGGCAGCAACACGACGGGCTGGCTCGTTTCGTCTCGTCTGATTCGGTTTTACTTCACAAGAGACGGCCAGGCACGGGCCCCTCGTGGTCGCGGTTCAGGCATTCCGGCCGCATGCCTGCTGCCTCTCCCACTTCCCCGCCTCAGTGGGTCCGCCGCCAGCCAGGTGGAGCGGTGGCACACTACAGCCACTAGTTAGCGAGCGAGCCCGCGTCGCGCCAACCCGTCCACGGTGCTCGCTTTCAGCCCGGTACGATCCCTATCGGTTGCGCCCGCCGGCAAGGCAACGACGGCCACCAGCACGGCAGCATGGGCGCGTACGCCTGTCCCCGGCCGGCGCCGCGCGCGCGTACGTTACCGCGGCGGGGTTTGGCCGGTTTGGGCTTGTCCGTGTTCCGATTCAACGTGCGCGCGCTGCGCCCGCCGCGCACGCGTACGTTTCACGTGTCCCCCAGGCCGTGCGGTTTTTTGGCTCGATCCCGAGGTGGTTCGCTGCCGTTCGCGACGTGCGCGCGCGTCGTCGCGCTCCTGCTCCGCTGGACTGGATCGGCGGCAGGACCGCAGCCGCAGGCAGGCGGCAGCGGCAACCGGCCGCCCGCCCGGACCCCGCCGGGCGCTCGCGCGCGCAGGCATGCATGTGTATGGTTTTGCGTGCGAGGCCCTGCGCGATTTGGCGGTTTCCGCGACGTGCGCGAGGGCGGCCGGCGGCAGCAGCTATAGCTGCCTAGCATGGGCACGGGAACACGCAGACGCAGCGCGCACGGCGCACCACCGACCCGACCGGCCGGCCTGCATGTCGCAGCATGGCGCTGCGGCGGCATGCGTCCAATAGTACTATGTACGTTCAAGGACACCGTGAGCGTGGCCGCTGATCAGTTTTTTTAGTGCGTTTGTCCTCTGCTGCCTGAAGATTTGTTGTCTTTTATTCACGCGTTGACAGGGCACGTACAGTATTCTTCCTGTGTCGTCTGCCGTCGCTCTGCACCTAGTAGCTGAGAGAAATTAAATATATTAGGGAAATCCAGATTTCAGCCAAGTTGATTTTTTCTTAATTCTGAGTAAATTTACCGAAATTAAAGTAGAGTGGATCTTTATGTCTCTATATAGCTGTACTTTATGTTATAGGTGATTAGTCTAATGATGATTATTAGGTATCATAAACGTCAATATTTTCTTACATATTCTATCAAATTTAAAATTGGTTGACTTTTAAAAAAATCAAGAAATACAATCTTTTTAGGACAGGTACTCTAGAAAACCTATAGCTTTTTTTTATATGCCGGCCCTAGAATTTTAAAGGCCCTCTGGCGAACTCGTCGCGACGGCCCCTCTAAACCATATATAAAATCTTGCAATATATATAGATACTAATTTATCGTGTTTGATAATTATCGAGAAACAATGTACACTAAAAGAGCAGTATATTTATTCTTCTAGAACAAATATATTTACCTTACGAAGAATAAAACTCCATAATATCCATTGCTTCTTATTTAAAGATATTTTTTTTAGCATTTCTTGATGCAAAATCATCAAGGACGGTATTAAGATCAATAGTGTCCAAGATATCCTTCTCGATAGAGCACATAGCCAAGCCATTTAACTTTTTTTGTGGCATAGTTGATCTCAAATAGTTCTTTAACAACTTTAATTTTAAGAAACTTCTTTCGGCCGAAGCTATAGTCACAGGAACAGTTTCTTCATCCTAAAATTCTAAGACTTGACCTAAATTAGAAGAAAAATATGAGTACAACGTACTAGAAAAATTGAACAAGAAAAAATAACCTAGGGCAAGATTAGCAAAAGGTAAGAAGGCAACAATAACCTCGTCTCGTAGCCCTGCTAGTCCAATGCTTGGTCCTACCGAGTGCCGTCGTCCAGCGTGGACCGTGGAGTCGTGGTCTCGTGGAGATCGCCAATCGCCCGATCGGCCATCGGCTCTGCATGCGTCTCGTGAGTCACGGCCGTGAACTCGCGTTGCAGGCGGCGGGCGTTGAAGACCGCGGCTTGATCATCTCCTCACCTCCCGTAAACAAAGGCCGACGTTCTCACTTCTCCTTTTACTGACGTGCTCACTTCTCCTTTTACTGACGTGCCATCTTCTCTGTTAATTAGCTAAAGAGTATGGCGTCTTACATGATTGTCCCTCAACCTTAATGTCACCCTATACCCTCGGTCCGTGATCTTTCACTCACACTGCTTCTCTTCTTCCGCCCCTCGCTTCAATGCTTCTTGCTTTCATGATTGTCCCTCAACCTTAACTCTCTTTGTTAGCCCCTTGTTTTTTTAGTTTCTCACTCATTTTGAAGTTTGCAATTGGCGCCACACCACTGATGTTGTGGCATGGCCGGTTAAACGAACCTTACCCTACGCACATCATGATTTTGCGCATGCATGGTGGCTAGCATTTCACCTTTCTTAACCCCACAGCAGTGATAGAGAATAATCACCTATTTAAGCTAAGCCGATCTCTAGTCAATTTTCAATGCAAGATTAATCGTTTATACAGGTAGCATTTACTGTGGGTCTTAGACCTGCCTTAATCCAATTAAATTCAACAAGATATATATAGATAGTTCTATGTGACTATACAATGTACATACGAACATGTTTGCTCTATAATACTGCTAAACATGTTTGCTCTATAGTACTGCTATAGCCTATAGGATTGATTTACAATATGGTCCCGGCCATCCTAAATGTCAAGATCTGTATGTCCTCTCGTCGTTTCTGCTACGTGTGTACAGAATGGCGAGGCGACGTTCGGCGGTACTGTGTTGGGCTTTTGCGCTTGAGACGGCACTGGGGAATTCCTTCCAGGCTAGCAGCTTGCTATATACCTAATGTAGGGCTTTCTGGCTAGCAAAAGATCTCTGCCCGCTAGTAGTGTCTGGAATTCGTTCCATAGTGTGTGCTCCCATAGTTGCTTGTACTCGTATATGCTTTGCTGATTCCAAAGCCGACATACTATTTGTTGAGCTATGAGGGTGCTACGCTAGCCAAAAAATCAAACTTTTCTACCTCATAGACCAGGATCTACTGCAAGATATAGGTCACAGGATTACCACTAGACGTGCAGGTGCAGCGGAAGACTCGATGTAGTCGAACGCGTCGCAGCAGTGCCGTACAGTTGCGTGGTCGTCCGTCAAGTACACCCTTCGCTTGCGGATCTCCCGAGCACGTTCCCGACCAGTCCAGCTAGTCGCCGACCAATCCAACTGGGCGCCGACCAGTTACCGACCACCGTGACCGACCAGGTCCGTCCCTTTATCACAGATGTAGCACCTCCGATGTATCACACACGTGCGGGAAGAAACAATACGCAACCTATAACACCTCTGGTGTTATATTAACTAAAACCTATCATGTCATCATATGCATTGCAAAGCATTCATGTTTAGGTCAACCTTGAGATGCATCAACTAAAACAAGTTTACATTTCATAGATTGTTTGTGTTTATAAAATGTTGTGTCACATGAAATCATAAAACTTAATTTTGAATGTCATCCAAAATACTTAGTTTTTATCCTATGTACTTGAGGTGTAAACTGTGTTTACACTAGTGTCAAGCATAATATATGAACCTAACTACAACCCTTAAAAATGATTTCCATATTTGAAGTTAAATTTAGATTTCAAAGCTTATTCCCAAGTTTTATAATTCAAATTTAAGTTCAAATTGGAAAGCTATAAAAATGAATTTTTAAAAGTCAACTTGATCAACCAGGGGTGTCATTGGGTCAATGACCCAAAAATGTCCTTGGATGATGTTTATGATCACTAATGACCAACCAACTAAATTAGAAATCAAATCGAGTTTGAATTCAGTTTTAAAAACCCTTTATTTCAAAAGCTGCTTTTACCCCCTTTTTGATAATTCAAAATCTAAATAGAATTTAGAGATAATCTAAAAATATAGTTTGTAGATCTTGACAAGAGCTACAAAGTTGGTATTCAAAGTTTTTCAAGTTTCTAAAAAGAATTTTAAATGAATTTAAAAATACAGTTTTCCAGCATTTATCCCCTTTTGATTTTAAACTCATAATTCAAAAATTATGCATTATTTGAAAAAACTTTATATGAAAAATGTTTGGTTTGAATAGTTGAGCATCTCGTAGATTTGAATATTTTTAAGTTTTATTAAAAAATAAAAAGTAATTTCAAATATTTGTTTCTGGGGTTTTGTTTCCCTTTTGAATTTGAATTCATATTTCAAAAACCAGGCAGAATTTAAAAATATTTGTTAAATAAAAAGTGTAGCTCTTGAAAAGTTATACAAACTTTATTTTTAGAGATTTTCATGTTCCTATATAAATTCTAGAGTAATTTGCAAAAAATTTTATCTGATGACATCATGTGCTACAGTGGCGATGAAGTCACCATCGTCCTCTCCCCACTCTGTTCCTCGCCGTCGCCGTGGCCGCCGGTGCCATACCGGCCTGCCCCCACCGCCAGCTCGCCCCCAATGCCCGAAACTTCGCCGTCGTCGTGTCGCCCGTCCGTGCGTCGCCTTTGGCCTATAAATAGGTCGGTCGCCGTCTCTTTTCTTCTTCTTTTCTTCCCTGTCTCCACCGCCGACGACCTCCCTCCGCCGCCTGATTTCACCACCGTTGATCCACCGCTATTCAGTTGCTCTTGCCAGCAGCTCCGCCCCATCCTTGTGCTCCGTTTGAGCCCGCTCGCACCAGCTTTTGCCGCCGGAGTCGCCAGTGCGCCGTCGTCTTCTTCGTGCACGAAAACTGCGCCACCGCGCGTCATCTCGTCGACGACCGCCGCCACTACCAGACTCGCCGAAACACTCACCCTACCGCCGGAGCACGCCGCCGCCATCCCTGTCCATGTCAAACTCGCCTCTCCGCCATCGTCGAGCCTTCATCTTCAAGCGAATCGTCACCGAGGTGAGCCCCTTGTCACGCCCGTGCCCTCTGTTTGGTCTTTGGTCCGCTGTCGTGGCCTGCCGCCATGCGCCGTCGTCGACGCGACTTTGTCAAGCCGCCGCGCGCATCGTTGTCTTAGCTAGGGGACTGAAACGGCTTCATCTTGTTGCCCATCGTGTTCGCGTGGATGTGTAGATCATGCTCGTGCGCTCGCTGTCGCCAGAGAAGCCTCCGGTGAGCTTCGTCGCCGCGCCCGAGCTCCGCCGTGCCGCCATGGTCGCCGGTGAGCTGGCTGCTCTTGCTCCGCTGCTTCATTAGCTACCCCAATCGACTCGCCGTGCCAAACTGAGCCTGTAGGGCCAAACCCTGTCACCGAAGACCTTGCCACCGACGAGAAATCTTCGGTCAACCGTCGGCCGGTCATCGGTCAGCGCGGGAACACTGTTCCCATTTTCCTTTTTCTATTTTCAGAAAATGTTTAAAAATGCTTTTTCTTTCATGATTCATATAAATTCATGTGTAGCTTCAAAAATTCTGAAAATTTTTGTGTATGCTCTTTATGATGTTTTCTACCTAGAAAAAATATAAAATGCCAAATTTGAGTACTTTTTACATAGGTTAAAATTATTCCTTTTAATTAAAAAATACAACTTCTTTGATTTTTAATAAATAAAATAATTAGCTTTTATTTTTGAAAATTGTTTTGCCATATAATTAGACCAATATCTTTTCAAAATAAAATTTTGAGCTCAATTAGACAACTTTAATTTTATGCCTTTATTTAATGCTTTTAATTAATTTATTAACCCATTTAATCCTGCTTAATCATTATAGGATTGTTTGACTTTGGGATTGATTGATGACCTTGGGTCATTAACCTTAATGACCCTTGGCACTTTAATTAATTATTTGCGCTTACCTGGATCATGCCATTAGGGTTTAATCAACGTTATTTTATGTGTCTAATGAACTCTTTTATTAATTAGTTAACCCTAACGAACTTAGTAAGTAAGTTTTATTGGCTTGCAAATTTATCATGAAGGAAAGTTATACTCAAGTTCTTAATCTATGCATTCAGCAAGCATCATGTTTATTATTCCATCATGTTGAAACATGTCATGTTATCGTGTAGCTTCCGTTAACGAAGAGCTGAACGTTGTCCCACCAGATCCCAAGGAAGAGCCGACTCAGGAGTTGGGAGTTGATCCAGAGCTCGAGACCGTCTCCCTCGAATACCAAGGCAAGCCCCGGATGCATTCAAACCCTACCCTTATTTTATAAAAGTTTTATCGCCTCAGTTATGAAATGTTGCTTTAAGTAATAGGAGTTGAGTGATAACACCAATTACATTACCTGTCTTATTTCCATATTCCTTGTTACCTGTTATTTGGAAAAATGCATAGTAATGCTTAGCCCTGCTTGATTAGTTAGGTTTCAAAAAGTAAAAGAATGAAAAAGATGAGTTTGGCTATTCTTGATGAAATCATGATGGTGATATATGGCTGCGGTTGTTATCCCGGTATATCTGTGATCTGGTATGCATCGGAGTTAGAGTCTCTGGTATCCCAGTGATCTAGGTCCCAATTGGGTATAAAAATGGATTCAAATTGTCGTTGCTTCTTGGAGAAGAAGACTCGATCTCTGTTCATCATCGTAGTAACAACTTGAATGATGTTTAAGGTTTAAGAATGAAGTTGGTTGGTAATCTGAAGCTAGAGCAAGACAACTTTTTTGTCAAGCTTTTCTGCAAAAATTCTTATCTCTTGCGAGCCTTACCTTGTCCCTCTAGCCTGCATTTCTGAGTCTTCACCCCTCTTTTTCGTCGGGTCAGTCTTGTTGAGTACTTTTGTACTCAGAGTTTGTTGAACCCTTGTTGCAGGTGAGTCCCATGCGCAGGATTGCTTTGCACCCTGCTGCATGACGGTCGTTGCAGAGAGTGACAATGAATAGGCTGTCTCGCTCATGGGCAGAGTGTATCATCAAGGTTTTGTAGTAAGTTATATGCTACTCCACTGTTCCTATGGATGTAATAATTAAAAACATATGGTTTGTAAGTTTAAAACTTAACGGTTTTGTAAACTTATATTATTGTAATCCTTCTGCTATTTTACTCTGATATATCTTATTTGTATAAAACTATTGTAATACTAAAATGTCTCTTTGTAATGATTGATCCTGCTCGGAGAATCATGGATGATTCAGGATTTACCCGACAGACCTTTTAAGTCTTATGAAACACATTCATGGTTATTAGGAGTCTGTTTAGACAATAATAATGCATGTGGGCCATATGATTTAGGAGGTTCTGCCATACAACCAGACTGCTAGGTCCACGAGGAGCAAAGGCGTGAGCGTGGGGTGGGCGACGGTGGCTGAATAGATCGATCGGGTCCCGTCTGCCTCGCCCCTATACCTTGCTTATATAGGCGTCCCTCTGCAACCCCGTCCTGGAGGCCCATCAGGAAACTAAGCCTTTTCTAATCTGGGTCCAACCCAAAGTAGGCTTCCAACCCTTAAGCGTGTGACCCTATGGGTTCACGTACACATAGACATGGACCGAGTACTCCTACTCGACCAATAGTTGACAGCGGCCTCTAGCAAGACATGACAACTCCTATGGATACACGAAGATCATATCAGATGAACCACTATGATCATGTACAAGTGATTCCCTTTGCCACTGATATATGGTTCAACTCGTGGGTTAACACTTAACCCAAGCACGACCATGCATTTGTTGATCCAATCACTTGAGTGATCCAGTGATATCTTCCTCATTCAGAGAGGGGCGAATTCCATCTTGACTGTCTATGTCTCATAGCATGCTTTCCGACCACCCGAAGACTATCTTTATAAAAACCCAGTTACGGAGCAGCGTTTGATAATCCCTAAGTAGCCGTTTCACATCTTGAGTACATACCATAATCTCAGGTCTAAGGACATAACATACATGACGTGAATAGAGACAATCTCTTGTCGGGTCAGTCCAGCCTACATGTCTCACATGTGCCCACATTATAGTTTGACATCTCCATGTCCATGACTTGTGAAACATAGCCATCAACTAATACATGTGCTAGTCTAATATTCAAGTGTGTTCTCACAAGAACGCCGATCAGGGACAACTTTAGAATAATCATTCAAGTAGTTGAGTTCCACAAATAATTCACATAATTGCCAATCAACATAAGTTGTCTATAGTGGATATTCATTGAACACTTAATGCATGTCATAGATACAACCGGAATATCATCATCTCTATGATTACCTCTAGGGCATATTCCCAACAGTCTCCCACTTGCACTAGAGTTAATCTCTAAGATGTCTAATCCCCATAGACTTCATGTGCACCTCATGCTTAGGCTGTGGAAGAGCCTTTGTCAAAGGATCTGCTATATTCAAATATGTATGTATTTTTCACAAACTGTCAAATGAGATGAAACTTCTGGAGTACATGTTTGTTCTTCTGGTGATCCTTAGGCTGTTTATCCTATGCAATCACCCCATTGTTATCACAGTGTAATTTCAATGGGCCCGACGCATTAGGAAACACACCAAGTTCAATGAGGAACCTCCTCAACCAAATACCTTCCTTTGCAGCTCCACCAGCCGCAATGTACTCGGCTTCTGCTGTAGAATCGCTGACCGCTTCTTGCTTGAAACTCTTCCAGCTTACTGCACCACCATTTATTATGAACACAAAACCTAATTGAGATAATAAATCATCCTAGTCGGTTTGGAAGCTAGCATCCATTTAACCATTTACAATGAGCTCCTCCTCACCACCATAGATAAGGAACACATCCTTAGTCCTTCTCAAGTACTTAAGAATGTTCTTAACCAGTGTCCAGTGACTCTCACTAGGATTGGCTTGGTACCTGCTCGCAAGACTTAGAGCATATGCTACATCTGGGCGAGTACATATCATGGCATACATGATGGAACCAACTGCTGAAGCATATGGAACTTTACTCATGCGCTCGCGCTCAGCATCAATGGAAGGACACTGCCTATCATTGAAGCGCGCAACATGTGACACAGGCAAGAACTCTTTCTTGGACTGTTCCATGTTGAACCGCTTCAACATCTTGTCAATGTACATATCTTGGCTTAATCCTATTAGCCTTTTTGACCTATCTCTATAGATCTTAATGCCCAAGATGTATGTTACTTCTCCTAAATCCTTCATAGAAAAACTATTATTCAGTGAAGTCTTTATGGATTACAACTAGGAATGTCATTCTCGATCAGTAATATGTCATCCACATACAAGATCAGAAACACAACAGCACTCCCACTTTCCTTCTTGTAAACATAAGGTTCTTCTTCATTCTGATGAAAGTCAAACCCTTTGACGACCTCATCAAAATGAATATTTTAACTCTGAGAAGCTTGCTTTAACCCATAAATGGATTTCTTAAGCTTGCATATCTTTCCAGCATTATTAGGATCAACAAAACCTTCGGGTTGTATCATATACACGTGCTCTTCTAAATACCCATTTAGAAAGGTTATTTTAACATCCATCTGCCATATCTCATAATCGAAATACGCAGCAATTGCTAGAATGATCCGAATAGATTTAAGCATCGCTACTGGCAAGAACGTCTCATCATAGTCAACCCCTTGAACTTGCCAAAAACCCTTTGCGACAAGCCGAGCTTTATAGACGTGAACATTTTCGTCCATATCTTTCTTCTTCTTGAAGATCCATTTGCACTCAATGGGTCTAACCCCTGGAGGCGGGTCAACCAAGTTCCAAACCTAATTGTCTCCCATGGAATCTATTTCGGATCTCATGGCACTCTGGCATTTCTCGGAATCTAGGCCCATCATTGCTTCCGCATAATTAGCAGGTTCGTCATCATCTAATAACAACAAATCAAAACGCAATTCATGAAGTCTTGCTGATCTTTGTGGTTGGGGTAGAGTACCGACCACAGGTGGTTGGGATGAACCGACCACTGGTGGTTGGGGTGGTGTACCGACCACAGGTGGTTAGGATGCACCGACCACAGGTGGTGTACCGACCACGGCTATATCGACTTGATCTGCTACATTAGCATCACTCGTCGGGTCATTCACTAATGACTCGTCTTGAACCTCTTCAAGATATACCTTCTGATCACTCCTATCTCCTTTTAGAAACTCTTTCTCTAGGAAGACACCATTCCCAGCAACAAACACTTTGCCCTCTGATCGGTTATAGAAGTAATACCCTAAAGTTTCCTTTGGATATCCCACGAAGAAACACTTGTCCGACTTTGGTGCTAGATATCAACCGTTTGACATAAGCTTTGCAACGCGAAACTTTTAGAAAAGACAAACTGGGACGCTGACCAGTCCACATCTCATATGGTGTCTTCTCTACGGACTTAGATGGTACCCTATTTAATGTAAAAGCGTCTGTTTCTAGAGCATATCCCCAAAATGATAAAGGTAGGTCCGATCGGCTCATCATAGACCAAACCATGTCCAACAAAGTCCGATTACGGCGCTCAAACATGCCATTTCTCTGTGGTGTTTCAGGCGGCGTAAGTTGTGGAACAATTCTGCAACTCTTAAGATGATTGCTAAACTCATGACTCAAATATTCACCTCCATGATCAGATCGCAAGGTTTTAATTTTCTTGCCACGTTGATTCTCTACTTCATTCTAAAATTCTTTGAACTTTTCAAATGTTTCAGACTTATACTTCATTAGGTAGACATATCCATATCTACTAAAGTCATCAGTAAAAGTAATGAAGTAGTGGAATCCGCCTCTAGCTGTCGTGCTCAGTGGTCCGCACACATCAATATGTATGAGTTCCAACAAGTCAGACGCTCTCTCAGGAATACCTGTGAAAGGCGCCTTAGTCATCTTGCCAAGTAGGCAATCCTCACATGTCTCGTAAGATTCAAAATCAAACAAAGTTAGAAGCCCATCAGCATGGAGCCTCTTCATGCGATTTTCACTGATATGACCCAACCGATAATGCCATACATATGTAGGACTTAACTCATTAAGCCGAGGCCTTTTAGCAGTAACATTACAGACAGGAGCATCACCAAGATTTAAAATAAATAATTCATTCACAATGGATGCAAAAGCCACAAACATGTCATTCTTGGAGATCAAACAACCATTGTCTTTGCTCACAAAAGAATAACCATCCTTCAACAAACATGAAGGTGACACAATGTTTCGACTTAAGCTATGAACAAAATATCAATTATTAAATTCCATGATAAATCCTAATGGTAGGTGAAGTTGCATTATCCCGACGTTCAACGCAGCAACTCTTGCATTGTTGCCCACGCAAAAGTCAACCTCTCCCTTTTCCACGCTTTTACTTCTTATCATTTCCTGTATCGTATTGCAAATATGAGCAACCGATCCGGTATCAAATACCTAGGAATTGATATAGGAGTTAGTGAGAAAAAATGTCTGTAATGTGAACGACAAGGGTACAAGTTGCAGAAATACCTTTACCGCCGCCATCCTTCTCTAAGGACGCCAAGTACTCCTTGCAGTTCCTTTTCCAGTGACCTTTCCCCTTACAATAAAAGCAATCTGAATTTGCAGATGGTCCAGCCTGGCAATAGATGGGTTTGGCTTAGAGATCTCATCTTTAGCCTTGCCATTCTTCTTCTTCCAAGAATTGCCCTTCCTCTTGAACCGAGGCCTATTCTGGACCACCCTCGGGTCCCGACGCCGACAGTTGGCATGCCAGGTAGAGGGGATCTGCTCACCAGCATTTCCTGCCACTTTTTGGATGGCAAGCTCCGTGCCATCGTTTTCATTCGCTATGGTGATCTGGTTTAGGGGTTTGGAGTTGATCTTGCTAGGCCACAGCCATGACACGATCCTGCTCTCAATCGGAAACACAAACGGAAGCGGTTCTGGGTAACCACGACAGGCCCCTCGCCGATCTCGTCGCCACGCGTCCTCGCCCAGGAGGAAGCATGGCCGGCGCAACCACCATCGCCGCTCCGAGTCAGCATCCACCTTAGTTTCCACGTCCCTGGCTGAGGACGCAGGGTCCCTGGTTGGGAACCTAACAAACTTACACCTGGGGTCAGAGGAACTGAGAAGTCTCAGCGGCGACCCCGACTCCATTCTCGCTACGCGCTCACCAAGGGGGCCAAACACGGTCTCTCCTGTGGGCGCTGCTCCAATGCCACCCAATCTGCTCCCACATGGGTTGTTCACAGCCCGCCATCCGTTCCCATTCAGCCTGGACAACACCGCCAGGGCGTACTCCGCCGTGGTACGCTCCAGCCTCGGCGTTCACGAGGACCGTCCCGGGCACCTCCTGCACACTACCATGCGTTTGGAGACTCCCGCGCCGATCCCGGAGTGTCCAAGGCCATCAAGGGATCCCGGCCCAAGGCGCTACACCCTCAGCACAATGCGATGACAGCTGGAGGAGTGGCATGGGAAATTCCCCATCTTCTACTTCGGCTGTCCTGACTCTGACTCTGACTACTACGACCCCACACGGGAGTGCTTCCACGTCGATGAAGGAGTCGCATCAAGCGACCACATTGTCGACCCCGCAGCCACACCCACGGCAACAGCCACGGCGGGCGGCGCCCTTGTCGTAGCGGGACAGGAGGAGCAGCCACCTACTTCACCAGACCACACACGAGTGCCCAGGGCGCCCATGATGCCTAGCTTGTGCAAGTCCGGGAGATGTGAGCCAAGCTCGACGAAAATCGGGAGCGTCTATGCTAGCTCGAGTGGACCCTCGAGCAAGAGTGTAGACATCCGCAGCGCGGAGGGGCTCGAGCCAGAGCCCAAGATGTCCATCAGCGAATTGTCAGGGGGGACACGATCGAGCACCCCGTCTTCAATCGCGTTAGCCAGAACATCGTCGCGGCGACTATGCTTCTCCACAACATGCCGGCCCCCTCGAACCCCGAAGCCCGGCGCGTCCAGCAGGAGGTCCAGGGACTCCTCGAAGTGGCCGCCGTGCAACAGGCCAAAAGCTCTACCTTGAGATGTCGAGGGGCGGCTTCAGGGCAACCCCTCAAACCCTCCTGACGTGAGAGGCGGGGCTTGATCCATCAAGTGGACTCCCCCCGACAAAGGAGGGCGGTCCCTGTCCGTGAACGCATCTGCGACAACCACGAGCCTCAAGTTGCACGCCACGACATCAATGAGAACCACAGACGCAAGAGCGGTGATGCTGAGGTGTGAGGCTACAGCGCACACCAGGGCGGGCGCTATGACAGTGACGAGGACCGGCGTCGGTCCTGCGACCCGCCGGGCCCTCGAGTCTTCAGCCGAGCAATTCGGAGGACACCACTGTCAAGTCCTTTTTGTCCCCCTACGAACCTTGTCAAGTACAACGGTGAGACTAAGCCCGAGTTATGGCTAGCTAATTTCAGGTTGGCATGCCAGTTGGGCGGAGTGCACGATGACCACGTGATCATCCGGCAACTCCCCCTCTTCCTATCGGACACCGCTCAAAGGTGGCTCGAGGAGCTCCCCTTCGACCAAATCCATGACTGGTCCGACCTAGTCAGGGTGTTCGAGGGGAACTTTAAAGGGACCTACGTGCGCCCTGGCAACAGGTGGGATCTCCGAAACTACAAGCAGAAGCCCGGGAAGGCTCTCCGCGACTTCGCCCGACGCTTCTCCAAGATAAAGACATGACCCTGGCTTTCATCGCCGATGAAGACGTGACCATGGCTTTCATCGCCGAGACTACCTGCAAGGACTTGATACGAGAGCTAGGACGCACCCCCAAGATCACTGATGAGTTGATGGATGTCGTCGCCAACTACGCCACCGACGAGGAGGCGGTTGGCGCTTTTCTTCGACGACGCCCAAGGCAAGCATGAGGCCAAGTCGGGCGACCCCAAAAGCTTGAATCAGGGCGCCAAGAATGGTGGAAAGAAGAAGAAGAAACAGTGGGGCAAGCGTGAGGACACCCCCGATGATCTCGTGGCCACCGCCGAGCGCAAGAAGCCCCCAGGCCCTCCCGAGAAGGGCCTCTTTGATGAAATGCTGAAAAAGCCATGCCCCTATCACAAGGGGCCTGCCAACCACAACCTCGAGGACTGCCGGATGATCAAGAATTACTTCGAGAGTGTGGGCCTTGGAAAGGATGACAAGAAGGAGGATCCCAAGGACAAGGGCAGCGACAAGGACAATGGCTTCCCCGAGGGCTATGACTGCTACATGATCTACGGGGGACCCTCGACTCGACTCTCCCCCCACAGCGCAAGAGGGAGCATCGAGAGGTCTTCTCCGCACGCGTTGTGACCCCCACTACCTCGACTGGTCTAAAACGGCCATCACATTCGACTGTGATGACCACCCGGACCATGTCCCCCGTCCGGGGGTGTACCCGCTCATCATCGACCCTGTTATCGTCAACACTCACCTTTCCAAGGTGCTCATGGATGGAGGCAGCAGCCTCAACATCATCTACACAGAGACCCTCGACCTCCTGGGGGTCCCAAGAGAGAAGCTCAGCCTAAGTGCTGGGGGCTTTCACGACGTCGTACCAGGGAGGAAGGCTCTCCCCGTCGGCCGCATCGACCTCGCCGTCTGCTTCGGCACTCTCATGAACTTCAGGAAGGAGAAGCTCACCTTCTAGGTGGTTGGGTTCCACGGCACATACCACGCCATCATCAGACGACCTGGCTATGCCAAGTTCATGGCGATCCCCAATTACGTCTACCTCAAGCTCAAGATGCTGGGACCCAAAGGCGTGATAACCGTCGGCCCCTCCTTCGAGCACGCATACGACTGCGACATCGAGGAGTTCGCATTGCTGGCAGCAACTCTCGAGGCATTTGTCGCTGAGCTTCCTGACCCCAAGCGCCACGCCGACAACTCTGAACCCACCGAGGACACAAAGAAGGTCTCCCTCGACCCAAGCAGCTCCAATGAGAGGGCGCTAATCGTCAGCGCCACCCTCAGCGACAAATAGGAAGCAGTGCTCGTCGACTTTCTCCGTGCAAACGCCGACATATTTGCATGGAGTCCTTCGGATATGCCAGGCATACTGAGAGAAGTCACCGAGCAAACCTTGGAGATCCGAGCCGGTTCCAAACCAGTGAAGCAACGCTTGCGTCGCTTTGACGAGGAGAAACGCAAGATCATCGGGGAGGAAGTCAACAAGCTTTTGGCAGCCGGTTTCATCAAGGAGGTTCATCATCCTGAGTGATTAGCTAATCCTATACTAGTCAAGATAAAGAATGGGAAATACAGGATGTGTGTAGATTATACTAGTTTAAATAAAGCAAGTCCTAAAGTTCCCTTTCCCTTACCACGTATTGATCAAATCGTTGATTCGACTGTGGGATGTGAGACTCTCTCCTTTCTCGATGCTTATTCCAGCTACCACCAAATCAAGATGAAGGAGTCTGACCAGCTTGTGACTTCCTTCATCACCCCATTCTGCATGTATTGTTACGTAACCATGCCCTTCGGCCTTCGAAACACCGGGGTAACGTACCAACGATGCATGCTCCACGTCTTTGGCGAACACATTGGGCCAACGGTCAAGGCCTACGTCGACGACATCATGGTCAAAACTAAGAAGGCCGACAACCTCATCCACGACCTCGAGATCACGTTCAAATGCCTCCGGGTGAAGAACATCAAACTCAACCTTGAGAAGTGTGTCTTCGGCATCCCCCGAGGCATGCTCCTGGGGTACATAGTCTCCCAGCGTGGTACGAGGCCAACCCTGAGAAGGTCTCCACAGTCACCAAGATGGGTCCAATCCGAGACCTCAAGGGTGTCCAGAGGGTCATGTGCTACCTTGCAGTCCTTAGTCGCTTTATCTCACGACTCGGAGAAAAAGCACTACCTCTGTACCACCTCTTGAAAAAATCAGAGCGCTTCGTATGGACCCCCGAAGCTGAGGAGGCCCTCGCTAAGCTTAAGGCCATGCTGACCTTACCTTCGATTCTTGTACCTTCGAACCCAGCCGAGCCGCTTTTGCTTATGTCGTCGCAACCACCCATGTGGTCAGCGCGGCCATCGTTGTCGAGAGAAAGGAAGAAGGGTACGTCTTGCCCGTCTAGCGGCCCGTGTGCTTTGTCAGCGAGGTACTCTCGGAGCCAAGGTTCACTACTCATAGATCCAGAAGCTGCTCTACGCCATCATGATCACTCAACACAAGCTCCAACACTACTTCCTCGGCCACCCGATGACTGTGGTCTCGTCATTCCCCCTCGGGGAGATAATCCAAAACCGGGAAGCCATGGGAAGAATTGCCAAATGGGTGGTCGAGCTCATGGGCGAGGCCCTCACATATGCATCACGGAAGGCCATCAAGTCCCAGGTGTTGGCTGACTTCATCGCCGCGTGGACTGATACCCAACTTCCTCCAGCTTAGATCCAAGCAGAGCTCTAGACGATGTACTTTGACGGGTTGCTGATCAAGATGGGAGCAGGCGCGGGACTGCTCTTCATTATGCCCCTCGGGGTCCACATGCACTACATGATCCGACTCCACTTCGCTGCCTCTAACAACGTTGCAGAGTATGAAGCCCTCGTCAACGGCTTGTGCATCGCCATCAAGCTTGGGGTTTGACTCCTCGACGTTCATGGAGACTCGCAACTCGTGATTGACCAAGTCATGAAGGCCTCGAGCTACCATGACCCTAAGATGGAGGCCTACTATAAGGACGTTCGCAGGTTGGAGGACAAGTTCCACGGCCTTGAGCTCAACCACATCGCCTGGAGATACAACGATGCCGCCGACGAGCTGGCGAAGATCGCTTCGACTCGAGGTACTATCCCGCCCGATGTATTCTCTAAGGACCTGTATGAGCCCTCGGTTGATCTAGGCGCTGGGGAAGAAGCTGCAACACAGGCGGTCAACCCCCTCCTTCTATTGAGGTCCCCTCGACTAGGGCCGAGGTCGTGGAAATCAAGGGGTCGCTCCCTCAGCAAGCCCCGAGCCTGACTGGCGTACTCTCTTCCTCGAATATCTTGTAAGAGGGGAGCTCCTAGAGGATCGAACGACAGAGAGCTCTATCAACAGAGCCCCATAGGGGTCCTTCAGTGAGAGGAAAGAAAGCTGCTCAGAGACCTACACTCGGTGGCTTGCGGTCACCACGCTGCTCCAAGAACCCTTGTCAGGAACGCTTTCCGTCAGGGCTTCTACTGGCCGATCGCCGTCTCCGACGCCATCGTTCGCTCATGCGAGAGGTGCTAATTCTACACTAAGCAAACGCACCTCGCCGCTCACACTTTACAGATGATCCCCATCACGTGGCCCTTTGCCATGTGGGGGCTCGATCTCGTCAGGCCCCTAAAGAAGACAACTGGGGGCTACACTCATCTACTTGTAGCTGTCGACAAGATCACCAAGTGGATCGAGGCTCGCCCCATCACCAACATCCGCTCTGAGCAGGAGGTCTCATTCTTCACTGACATCATCCACCGCTTTGGAATCCCCAACGTAATCATCAGCGACAACAACACACAGTTCATCGGCAAAAAGTTCTTGGACTTCTGTGACCATCATCACATCCGTGTGAATTGGTCCATGATCGCCTGCCCTCGAACTAACGGATAGGTCGAGTGTGCCAACGGCATGATCCTCCAGGGACTCAAGCCAAGGATATACAATCGTCCCAAGAAATACGGGAAGAAGTGGGCTGCTGAGCTACCCTCGGTCCTATGGAGTTTAAGGAAAATGCCAAGTCGAGCCATGGGTTTCACCCCGTTCTTCATGGTCTATGGGTCCGAGGCCGTCCTCCCCATCGACCTCGAGTACGAGTCCCCTCGACTAAAGGCCTACAACGAGCAGACGAACGAGGAAGCACTTGCCAACGCCATCGACCAGCTCGAGGAGGCTCGAGACGTGGCTCTCCTTAACTCTGCGAGGTACCAGCAAAAGCTCCGATGCTACCATGACAAGCACATGCGCAAGAGGGACCTCCAGGTCGGCGACCTCGTGTTACACCGACGGCAGAGCAACAAAGGCTGACACAAGCTGACTCCACCATGGGAAGGCCCCTTCATCATAGCTGAGGTGTTGAAGCTGGGAACCTACAAGCTAGCCAACGGCAAGGGTAAGACATTCACCAATGCGTGGAATATCGAACAGCTACGTCGCTTCTACCCTTAGTGCCTCGATGCATTTGTACATTCCCATATCATGAATGAATAAGAAGTACTTTCGTTTACATGTTTAAACTTTTTATTCACGTGTACAAGGTAGCCTCGACTCTGCTTCATCAGAGCTGAGCCTCCCTTGGGGGCTACAGGGGAGGGAACCCCACGAAGTCCCTAAAAAACTCGCACGTTTTTTCAGAACTCGACGTCTATTCTTTTTCGCACACCTCGACATGTGTTAGTCCTTATCAAAAATGTCCCGAGAATGACCCAAGGGTCGAGGGTTGTCGAGCCACGAGATCGCCTATGCCTCCAGACTATGGTACCTCCACTCACTCCCCCCTTCGAGGGTCACAACCGAGCGCCGATTTTGCTAAGTGAAAATACAGTCAGGATCGCAAGAAAGAAAAGGACTTAAAACTCAAGAAATTATGTATATACATATGCATAGTGTTTTCAAGGCCCTCGGGGCCACACCATCATAATTTACAAAAAAACTAATCTATTACATGGGCCTTCTTGCCCAGATTGGCTCACAGGCCATCATCCTCGACCGACGGGAGGACCTCGGGCTCGAACAGCTTCGCCAGACAACCGCCAAGCTCCTCAGCGGCCTCGACCAAGGCCATGTGCACCTCCTCATTCTCGGCGTCGGTCTTCGAGAAGCCTGAGCACACGACTGCCATCGCCCGCTTCACACCAACATGGAGTGCATTCCAGATCTACTCCCTCGCGATGCGGCCGAGCTCGTGCAGCCGGATGAGGAGGGAGTTTCCACGTATGTTGCCCTCGACCTCCACTTGAGGGGCAACCTCGAAGTCATTGCAAACCAAGGTAATCGTGGAGCTAAGGGTGCTGGTCAGCTTCATCTCGGCCACATACGCCTCTAGGAGTGTCTCGACGCTACCTCGTGTCTTGGCCAACTCCTCCTCAAGAACTAAAACACAAGACAGGGGTCAGCCATGACAGGAGCGGTAGAGGCAAAACTCTAAAGGCTAGAGAAGAAGATGCACTAGTGGCATGGGTCTCGAGGGTCCGTGTACCCTTCTCGCAGCTCGGCGTGCTCCTTCTTGTCCGGCTTTAGGGCATGGACTGCCTTCGTCCTCCCCACCCCCAGGTCCTTGATCGTCTTGCCTGATGATATGATGTCCTGCCTCTACTCCTGCAGGGTTCTCTTCAGCGCGGCATTCTCGACAGCCAAGGCCTCGAGGGCCTTCTCCGCTTCCTCCTGGGCCTTAGCGGTGTCGGCCCTGGCTTTCCCCATCTCCTCCTTGACCTCAGCTTCCGCCTCCTTGGCCCAGGCTGCCTCCCCTCAAGCCAAAGAGGCATCCTCTTTTGCCCTCTCCACCTCCTCCGGGGCTTTGGCCGCATCCTCCTTTGTCCTCTCCGCCTCGACCCGAGCAGCCTCGACCACCGCCTGCAGCTCTAGGACCTTCTCCCACGTATCCTTCACATGATGGATCAAGTAGGATTTGGCCTAGGAGCACCTCTTCAGGGCCTGAGAACAAATAAACACAAACAAAAAGAGGGGGAGATCAGATAAGCAAACAAACCAAACCCCCCGCACCACGAAAGAAGGTCACATACCCCAAAGCATTGCGTCAAGTCATTAGAGACGACATCGACTGCCATCTTCAGGGAGTGTTGCAACCAGGCACGGTACTCTTCGACATGCTCCCATTGCTCGACCTCCGCGGGGTTGTTCACTTCGAGCATGGGGGCGTCAGGATCCGCCGGATCTCAGACAAGGATGGCTTTTGAACCCTAGTTCGGGAGCTCCGCCTCGATGCACTCCTACACCGCCTCCATGAGGACATCCCCCATCTCGACCGTGGCGCCAAGCTCGAGCACTCGGTCGGCCAGTGTGGGGAATAGTGACCCCGCCCTCTCCTCGACCATCGACGGCCCGGCCTCCTCTGCTTTCTGTTTCCCCTTGGCAAGGAGGCCGGGATCGCCTGACGCCCGATCTCCCGACGCCCCAACGGACATCTCCTCTGGGGCCATTTGCGTGGCCGGCCACTCGACCACCCCCCGTGCCAAAACGTCCTCAGCCGCCAGCTTTTTCGGCTGTGGCTGGCTCTCTTTGATCCACTCTTCCTGCTGTTGCAGCTGCTGTCAAGGAGGAAGAGAAGGCTCCAGAGCCTAAAGAGGAGTCAGACGACCCTGCTGCTACAGCCACTCTAGCTTTCGCTACTCCTCTAGCTCGCGCAGCCCTAGTGGCCATGCTGGCCCTAGTAGTTGCTGCTGAGGGGTCACAACCATCTCTTCCATGTCCCCGGCAGAAGGATCCGCCTCCTCGCCCTCGAGGATAATTGGGGACCCCTCCGACTACCCCAGCTGCCGGCCGCCAGAGGCATCCCTAGGCGCGGCGGTGCTGGGAGGCACGTCAGTTGGCTCACGATTAGGGTTTGCGCTCCCCTCCACCATGAGAACTGGGGCGACCAAATCCGTGGCAGAAGCAGCGCTTCGAGCCATGGTTGCATGGCCCTTCTTGACCCAGGCAACCTCCGTCATCGCCGGGGGCGTCGAAGTGACGCCTGGAGCTAGCTTCACCTTACCCGTCGTAGATTGGTCTTGAGGTGTTTAGCGGGGAAAGGGCCCGCTGACTCCCGCGCGTGCTTGAACCTAAAGCACACATGAAGCAGGGGATGCTGTGAGCAACCAAATCATCATAGAAAGGTAAAAAACCACCCAAATCACCAAAAACTTACCCCACAGGAAGGAGGGCGCCCTCTTCGATCTGCTTGGGGGCTTCATGCCTCCTTCGAGGGTCCCTTGTCCGAGCCTGAGCCACACTGAGCTATCATCGATGACGCCCTCAGTGCATCACGCTTCTCCAAAGCCGACCGGCTCTGGGTCTACGCACTGACTGCCGAGGACCTGGCCCGGGACGGCGGCGTGCTCGACGTCTCCTGCGAAGGAGTCAGAGGTGTCCCGCTGCGCGTGCAGTGAGATGATGTCCTCCCTCAAGTGGAAAGGTCGCCCAAGCCCTGCCCCTGAGGCTGCTCTGAGGCCCTCGACGCCCGGCCCTCCACAGGCATCGAGGTCGCGGTCAAGGACGGCGCCGATGACCTGACTTCGACGGCGCCCTACATTGAAGGGGCGTCAGCCGGAGCCTTTTGGGGCAGCAAAGCATCGAGATGCACCTCCACCCCTTCGTCGTCAGTGCCCTCGTCCTCCTCCTCCTCCTCTTCTGAGGGGGATTCCTCCTTGGAAAGCCCCTCGTGCCTCTACTTCACCCAGCGCTGTTCACACGCCAGACGCTCGAGGCCCCGCTTTCTCTTCTTCTTCCTCTCCTCGTCCTTGGTCTTCTTCTCCTGTTGGGAGGAGAAATGCCTCATCTGATGACTGACATCATCTTCCATCACTGGGGGTCCCGACATCCTGAAATCTATGGCCCCCTGGGCACAAACCCACGCAGAAGGTGTGAGGTTAAGATGGGGAAGAAAGGGATTCGAGATGACATAACGAGGTACTCACTAGCTGGATGTGGCCGTCATCGGGCAGCATCGGGATGCTGTTCACCTCGTACAACATGAAGGTGCCAGTGACCACTCCCCGCACCCGCTTCATGACCTCCTTGAGAGGGACCGGCTCGGTCGACATCCGACACCCCTCGAGCGACGCTCCGGGGACCATCTGGTCCAAGCCCATCAGGCGCTGCATCAATGGCAGCACCCTCTGGCTATGGAACACTGAGACAACGATCCCAGCGGTCAGCCCTCGCTCACGCAGAGTCCTCAGCTCGTCGAGGAGGGGTTTTAGCCTCCCCTGCTGCTCCTTCACCACACCGTGAGACCAATGCTCCGGGCGCACCGCGATGGTACGTCCGGTGAAACGGGGTAGCCTGCCCTCGTCATTGCGGATGTAGAACCATCGAGCATGCCACCAGCTATGGCTGGACGATAGTCCCATCAGGATGAACAACTCCGACCGCTTCAAGGAGAGGTTGTAGTAGCTGACACGAACGACCCTCCTCACCCCTTGCGACATCGGCTTCTTGAAGTGCTCGCCCTTGAAGAGGTGGAGCCACAGGTCCCAGTGCGACTCCACCCCTAGATATCCCTCGCAAATGGCGGTGAAGATTGCCGCGTTGGAGATGGCGTTGGGGCAGAAGTGCCACAGCTTGACCCCGTAGAAGTGGGTGAGCGCCTGCATGAACTGGCTTGGCGAGACCCGAACCCCATCCAGTGGTACTTGATGAAGCTCACCACATACCCCTCCGGGGGGCTCGATTCCCGGTCCTCCTTTGGCGACACCAACCACTCCGGCCGGTCGGCCGAGACGACGGGGTGAAGAAGCCCCTCCTCCACCAGCTCCTCGAGCTCGTGTTTCGTCACAGCCGACGGAAGCCAATCCTCTGGGGGAAGAAGCTTCGGTGCCATGGCAACCACGTGGATTTGCTCGGTGAATGAACGGGAGGGAAGATTTCCTATCTTTTTTCTCTCTCTCCCTCCTCCCACACTAACCAGCAGGGCAGATAAACGCTTTGGTGGTGGCGGTGGCAAGAGAAGAGAGGAAGGACGAGGAATGGATGAAGCCCTACCCCTCTCCCAAATTTATAGGCCGGAAGGCAACGGATGGACCCGGCGAGGAGACAGGTAAATCCCCGCATTTACTGCACCTACCTAACTGCACCCTCGGTTTCTGGGTATATGGACACGTGTGGAATGCTCGGTCCCTAGCCGTTGTCCCGATTGCCCATGATCGTGTTGCTTCAGCTCTTGCCTCAAAATACGCGTCCAACAGGCGGCGAAAGTTATCCACGGCGATATCTTCCACGATGAGGAACACGGGCTCTAAACCTTCCCCCAGCAGCCGCGCTGTTTCGGCTTCTACCTCGAAAGACGCGTCCAACGGGCGGTAAGAGTTATCCATGGACGGAGTCTTCCACGGTAAGGAACGAGGGCTCTGGCCCCACAAAAACCTCGAGGGAGTGAAGGCTGGCCCTCGAGTGCCTGAGTCAGGGATGATCGGGGGGGAGCCAACACGAGTCCCTTGTCGAGAACAAACTCTCAAAGCCCCCTCAAAGATATTCAAGGCAAAACTAAGGGACCACTTTGGAATCCCCTCAAAGGGAGGCATCGAGCCACCGAACCCAATCGAAAAGGGTCGGCATCCATGGGACCCATTGATTTGCTACGATAAGAGTGCCTCCGGGCCACAAGTCGACTCCTATCGAATGGGGCATGAGCTCTTACTTGAATTTCCCGGTAGTAGCTCACCCGAGACGTCGGAGCTCACCCAAACAGGGGTAGCACGACGCTTCTCACCCCTCCTCCTGAACGAAAGGGATCATGAGGTCGAAAGAAAAAAGACAGCCTTGTACCTGATCGACCTCGATGAAAGAGGCTTGGGGGCTTGCTCACGACCGAACGGCCTCGACGAAAGAGGAACCAACCATCCGAGAGTTTGACCACTCGAGCACGCTTCGGCAAAAAGAACAAAAGCCCTCGGGCGAGTATTTTACTCCCCCGAGGCCTCGGGGGGCTACACCCAACGGGTGCGCTCGTGCCCACCCGTCGAAAAACACCTCTACTACAACTCTAGTACATGAGCCTCTGCGTGGTGCCAGCACTCACGCAGAGACTCGGGGGCTACTGTCGGGTACCTGAATAAAGGGGTACCCTAAACCCTCTTACTGGAAGAATTAATCCTCCAGCACTCACTAATGACTCATCTTGAACCTCTTCAAGATATACCTTCCGACCACTCCTATCTCCTTTCAGAAACTCTTTCTCTAGGAAGACACCATTTCGAGCAACAAACACTTTGCCCTCTGATCAGTTATAGAAGTAATACCCTAAAGTTTCCTTTGGATATCCCACGAAAAAACACTTGTCCGACTTTGGTGCTAGCTTATCAGATATCAACCGTTTGACATAAGCTTTGCAACCCCAAACTTTTAGAAAAGACAAACTGGAACGCCGACCAGTCCACATCTCATTTGGTGTCTTCTCTACGGACTTAGATGGTACCCTATTTGATGTAAAAGTAGCTGTTTCTAGAGCGTATCCCCAAAATGATAAAGAGCTGTTTCTCTGCGGTGTTCCGGGCGGCGTAAGTTGTGGAACAATTCTGCAACTCTTAAGATGATTGCTAAACTCATGACTCAAATATTCACCTCCATGATCAGATCGCAAGGTTTTAATTTTCTTGCCACGTTGATTCTCTACTTCATTCTAAAATTCTTTGAACTTTTCAAATGTTTCAGACTTATACTTCATTAGGTAGACATATCCATATCTACTAAAGTCATCAGTAAAAGTAATGAAGTAGTGGAATCTGCCTCTAGCTGTCGTGCTTAGTGGTCCGCACACATCAGTATGTATGAGTTCCAACAAGTCAGATGCTCTCTCAGGAATACCTGTGAAAGGCGCCTTGGTCATCTTGCCAAGTCGGCAATCCTCACATGTCTCGTAAGATTCAAAATCAAACAAAGTTAGAAGCCCATCAGCATGGAGCCTCTTCATGTGATTTTCACTGATATGACCCAACCGACAATGCCATACATATGTAGGACTTAACTCATTAAGCCGAGGCCTTTTAGCAGTAACATTACAGACAGGAGCATCACCAAGATTTAAAATAAATAATTCATTCACAATGGATGCAAAAGCCACAAACATGTCATTCTTGGAGATCAAACAACCATTGTCTTTGCTCACAAAAGAATAACCATCCTTCAACAAACATGAAGGTGACACAATGTTTCGACTTAAGCTATGAACAAAATATCAATTATTAAATTCCATGATAAATCCTAATGGTAGGTGAAGTTGCATCATCCCGACGTTCAACGCAGCAACTCTTGCATTGTTGCCCACGTGAAAGTCAACCTCTCCCTTTTCCACGCTTTTACTTCTTATCATTTCCTGCATCGTATTGCAAATATGAGCAACCGATCCGGTATCAAATACCTAGGAATTGATATAGGAGTTAGTGAGAAAAAATGTCTGTAATGTGAACGACAAGGGTACAAGTTGTAGAAATACCTTTACCGCCGCCATCCTTCTCTAAGGACGCCAAGTACTCCTTGCAGTTCCTTTTCCAGTGACCTTTCCCCTTACAATAAAAGCAATCTAAATTTAAAGATGCTCCAGCCTGGGCAACAAATGGGTTTGGATTAGAGATCTCATCTTTAGCCTTGCCCTTCTTCTTCTTCCAAGAATTGCCCTTCCTCTTGAACCGAGGCCTATTCTGGACCGCTAACACTTGGCTACTATCGACACCTTTCTTGATGTCGGCTTCTGCTATTTTCAGCATGCCACACAATTCACTCAAGCCTCTCTCCGCCCCATGCATATGGTAGTTCGAGATGAAGTTTTCATAGCTGGGCGGAAGAGACGAGAGGATGAAATCAGTAGCCAACTCTTGGCCGATTGGGAAGCCTAGCTTCTCCAATCTCTGAGTATAACCAACCATCTTGATTATGTGTGGTCCTACTGCTGCGCCTTCTGCAAGCTTGGTTTCCGCAAGCTCCTCAGAGACATTGAACCTTTCAATCCTGGGTCACGTGTGGAACATCTCCTCAAGCGCCACGATCATATTTCTCGGGTGCCTGAATAAAGGGGTACCCTGAACCCTCTTACTGGAAGAATTAATCCTCCAGCAATAAAACCCCAAAATCATCCGAGAGGCCCACAAACGGAGATGCGGGCCTACCGGCGTGCATCAAGCTACGCTGGGCTAGCCCACGAGCAACATCGCTCGAATCAAGAAAGCCACTCGCTTGACGGGACCCTCGAGCAAGGGAAGTCCGCCCGAGCGGACGACTCCCCGTCGAGTGACGGACTCCGCCTGAGCGGACAACACCCCGTCGAGTCTACCTACCTCTTGTACTGGAGTCAATGCATTTACTGCTCTCACCAACTCCTGCCTAACCGCATGGCTACAGCAACGTTGCAGTGGTTGGGTACAGCGGTCGAATCCTACTTTTACCACCCATCCCTGGACATGCGGTGATTATCCCGGTGCTGTTATACCATATTGAGCACTAATTCCACCGCTGACGCCCCCTCGACACGCTACGCGATAGCCACCAGCTTTGGATTCCCTAAATCCGATCTTATCCATCCAACCACTACTCCCGGGCCTACTCCTCAATTGGGCCTCGAGCGTCATCAAGCCACCCCTCGAGTCCGACTTCGATGCCTCCAGTCAACGTGCCAACAACTCCCGACACGACATCCACTGGGATCTGCACGATCACGCATGAGCACGAGTCCTTCACTGACCACCTGCGGCATCATCCTAACGCGCCTGGAGGATGGCCGTCGACTCTGAGCATATCGCTACAGGGCAAGCCATACCCGGCACACGCCTCTACAGTGTCTACGACATGATCAGCATCACCCCTCGATGTCATCACTTATGACAGCTTTAGCTCTCCTGTACACGCATGCCTCTCCTTGGTCTATAAAAGGGGACGCCGGGTACGAGAGGAAAAAGGGGAGACGATCAAACACCCAAGAAAACTCCCAGAGCCTAAAACGCTCAAGTCCCAACTCACTCTGTACACCATCGATTCTCACTAGTTCGCTTGTATCCACCCCTTTACAAGCACTTCGATGCAAGATAATACAAGTCTTCTCCCCCCCGGTGGACGTAGGGCCTTCTTTGCCCAAACCAGGATAAATATTGTGTGTTCATCTTGTATCACCATCCGGATTAGGGAGCACGCAGTACACGTTTACTCGTCGGCTTAGGGCACCCCGGGGTCCCGACGCCGACAATTGGCGCACCAGGTAGGGGGATCTGCGTGTCACCAGCATTTCCTGCCACTTTCCGGATGGCAAGCTCCGTGCTATCATTTTCGTTCACTACGGTGATCTGGTTTGGGGGTTTGGAGTTCATCTAGCTAGGCCACAGCCATGACACGATCCAGCTCTCGATCGAAAACATGAATGGAAGCGGTTCTAGGTCCCCGCGCCAGGCCCCTCGCCGATCTCGTCGCCATGCTTCCCCGCTCAGGAGGAGGCACGGCTGGCGCAACCACCATCGCCGCTCCGAGTCGGCATCCACCTCAGTTTCCACATCCCCGGTTGAGGACACAGGGTCCCTGGTTAGGAACCTGACAGACCTACGCCTAGGGTCGGAGGAACTGAGAAGTCTCGGCGGTGACCCCGACTCCATTCTCGCTACGCGCTCACCAAGGAGGCCAAACACGGTCTCTCCTGTGGGTGCGGCTCCAATGCCACCCAATCTGCTCCCACATGGGTTGTTCATAGCCTGCCGTCCGTTCCCATTCGGCCTGGACAATGCCGCCAGGGCGTACTCCACCGCGGTACACTCCAGTCTCGGCGTTCACGAGGACCGTCTCGGGCACCTCCTGCGCACTACCATGCTTTTGGAGACTCCCGCGCCGATCCCGGAGTGTCCAAGGCCATCAAGGGATCTCGGCCCGAGGCGCTACACCCTCGGCACAATGCGACTCCAAGCACGTCGCTACAGGGCAAGCCATACCCGGCGCACGCCTCTACAGCGGCTATGACATGATCGACATCACCCCTCGACATCATCACTTACGATAGCTTTAGCTCTCCTGTACACCCGTGCCTCTCCTTGGTCTATAAAAGGGGACGCTGGGTACGAGAGAAAAAAGGGGAGACGATCGAACACCCAAGAAAACTTCCAGAGTTCAAAACGCTCAAGTCCCATCTCACTCTGTACACCATCGATTCTCACTAGTTCGCTTGTATCCACCCCTGTACAAGCACTTCGATGCAAGATAATACAAGTCTTCTCCCCTCGCTGGACGTAGGGCCTTCTTTTTCTGAACCAGGATAAATATCGTGTGTTCATCTTGCATCACCATCTATATTAGGGAGCACGCGGTACACGTTTACTCGTCGGCTTAGGGCACCCCCGATTCCCAACGCCGACAATATCGTTCACTGAGTGATTGTTATCGAACTGCATCTGCAGATTAGATTCCATGCAAGCAAGCATAAGGAAACTCACTTCAAGATCAGCATCACATGCTCTCCTGTAAGCATTTCTTTCAGCAGCAGGTGCATTTTCATCAGGCTCATCTGGTAATGGGGTGTCTAGAATTTCTTTCTTTTTCTCAGCCCTGAGAACAATTCTCAGGTTGCGAATCCAATTCGCATAGTTTGTTCCATTCAACTTATCTTTCTCAAGAATTGAACGCAAAGGACATGGTTGATTGCGGGCGGCCATTTATCTACAACAAAAGTAATGCAAAATACTAAGACAATGTATCTATGAAGAGTAAATCATATCAAATAGACTTTACTCCCACTAAAATCAATATCCCTCAATTGATACTTAGTGATTCAAGACCCACAACTAACATGCTGATCAGTGAGCTTTAGCATCACCGCTGGTCAGTATGGTAGATCGGTAAGCAATACCTTGCTAATCATATCTCATATGACTCTTATTGTTGGGCTAGCATCTCTATGCCTTGCACTCAACCTTCCCATGCTTCAAGATCCCTAACCGTTAGGATGACCTTGTTCAAGTAACCAAACCTTCTTACAGTAAGTATCCGATACGAACCTGTCTAGTCAAGGAAAACCAGTGGCACCCTAATTTCATAGACCCACCACCGATTGTACAAGACCTGTGATAGTGCAAGGCCTGGGGAAGCATATAACTTAAACATTACTGAGGGATCGTTCTACTTCACTACCGCATGAACGTAGACAAAACATTATAGCATGTGAAAGTAGAACATAGTAAGAACGACATAAACACATATTTGACTTGGTATAGCCCATTGTTCCTTTGAGATCTCCATCTCAATGTCAATCTGTTCATCATGGTGATCTTCATCTCCATGGTATGTGTATGTCATCCATCTGTGGTGCATCCGCCAATACTAGCAATCACTACCGTGAATTAAAATTTACATAGTCGCGGATCATCACAAATTGGCACGCAGGCCATTACATCAAATTGACAATATCTATAAGGCTCCTGCCCATATTGACCTCATGACGTGCAAGCCATGAATTAAAAACATACATGCATCTCATACACATAAGGGCTATACCAGTCACGAATATCTGCAAAATAGAGTTAGCCGATATAGACGTCTAATGTTGCAAGGCCTAAAACTTTTCTAGGCAGCCCAGTGCCTGGTAATAGATCCCATCTACTACTGTCGCACATCGCATGTGCTAAGGCACTTGATCTAAGGCTCAATTCGATCAATTTGATTGATCTCAAACTCGCCATGACTGGTTTTATATGTATCACTTAACTCGGATGGTGGAATCCCGATCGGTACGAGTAGATCATTACGAGACCAATGTGGCAAGACGATGGACCAAGATCAGAGACTCATCTGCAACTGCGCATATCACCATATGCCCACAACCGGACCTATAACAAAGCAGCTACAGCTCTGATACCACTCCTGAGTTATGAGGGTGCTACGCTAGCCAGAAAATAAAATTTTTCTACCTCATAAACCAGGATCTACTGCTAGATATAGGTCACAGGATTACCACTAGACGCGTAGGTGCAGCGGAAGACTCAATGTAGTCGAACGTGTCATAGCAGTGCCGTGCAGTTGCATGGTCGTTCGTCAAGTACATCATTCGTTTGCGGATCTCCCGAACAAGTTCCCGACCAGTCCAGCTAGTCGCCGACCAGTCCAACTGGGCGCCGACTAGTTGCCGATCACCGTGACCGACCAGGTCCGTCCCTTTGCCATAGATGTAGCACCTCCGAGGTATCACACACGTGCGGGAAGAAAAAATGCGCAACCGGACTGCTAGGTCCGTGAGGGGCAAAGGCGTGAGTGTGGGGTGGGCGACAGCGGCTAAATAGATCGATCGAACCCCGTCTGCCTCACCCCTACTCCTTGCTTATATAGGCGTCCCTCTGCAATCCCGTCCTGGAGGCCCATCAGGAACCCTAAGCCTTTTCTAATCCAGGTCCAACCCGAACTAGGCTTCCAATCTTTAAGCGTGCGATCCTATGGGTTCACGCACACATAGACATGGACCGAGTACTCCTACTCGACCAATAGTTGACAGCGGCCTCTAACAAGACGTGACAACTCCTATGGATACACGAAGATCATATCAGACGAACCACTACAACCATGTACAAGTTATTCCCTTTGCCACTGATATATAGTTCAACTCGTGGGTTAACACTGAACCCAAGCACGGCCATGCATTTGTTGATCCAATCACTTGAGTGATCCAGTGATATCTCCCTCATTCAGAGAGGGGCAAATTCCATCTTGACTGTCTATGTCTCATAGCATGCTTCTCGACCACCCAAAGACTATCTTTATAACTACCCAGTTACGGAGCAGCGTTTGATAATCCCTAAGTAGCCGTTTCACATCTTGAGTATATACCATAATCTCAGGTCTAAGGACATAACGTACATGATATGAATAGAGACAATCTCTTGTCGGGTCAGTCCAGCCTACATGTCTCACATGTGCCCACGTTATTAGTTTGACATCTCCATGTCCATGACTTATGAAACATAGCCATCAACTAATACATGTGCTGGTCTAATATTCAAGTGTGTTCTCATAAGAACGCCGACCAAGGACAACTTTAGAATAACCATTCAAGTAGTTGAGTTCCACAAATAATTCACATAATTGTCAATCAACACAAGTTGTCTATAATGGATATTCATTGAACACTTAATGCATGTCATAGATACAACCGGAATATCATCATCTCTATGATTATCCTCTAGGGCATATTCCCAACACTATTCCACTTGCAAGTGGTACAAAAGCGCACACACTACTGCTAGGCAAAATATATGACACACTACTGCTAGGCAAAATATATGATAGCAACCGCCAATTCTACGTGAAAACATAAAATTATGAACCCGGCCACATATAAAAGTTGTGATACAAGCTAGCTTTCTTTTAATAAAAAATCATACTAAATAACAATTTAAAGCACTGTGCTCTAGAAGGCAAAAATCTCTACGATTTTGTTTTCTAGTGTGCACATACATCTAAAATTTATTTTTTTATAAATTTTCTAGTTTAACTTTGCATCCCATTTTTTCAACATGAGTACGTATTTGTATGCAGTACACATATACCAAATTTTTAAAACAAAATAAAAGGACAAAATACGTTTTTTAAATTAGTTAACGTTTCCACATTTTTTTTTTGGTTTCCACCTCATATTTTGCCATAGTAAAATACAGGATGGGGCGGATTAATTAGATGACTTCTACTGTACACCATCACATTGTGGTCGTCCAAAGGGCTTTAAGGTGGTGTAAAATGTGCTACATCATACTTGTGTTGAGGTGGAGGTGGGATAATTGGGGAGAGATATACATGAAGTGAGTTGTAATGTGTTACAGCCGACTTGCTTTAAGGAATTTTTTCAGAATATTTGATGTGACCAAATATTACTGATATAATATGTATTAACAGCCAAATAATAAATATAGTATGTACTAGACTATCTGAAGGAGATGGAGTGATGGACCGTAGAACATAGGCATGCTCTCAAGAGATTACTGGAGTTCTTCAGCAAGGAGTATTTGCAGGAAAGTCCCTCACAGCATGCATCCAAAAGTTCCAAACTGCACGGAATATTTCCCCATGGACCCATGCAGGGACAGGAGAATATTCTCTCCCTTTCTCGAGTACTTGCATCAGCCATCAGCTCTCAAGTCAAGCTTCTGGTGCTGGCAGCTGCAAACGCAAGCAACTTGCAAAGGCATGGTACTCGTATGATTTTTCCCATCTCCTTTTCGGGATCCCTAAACAACGGGCCCCCTGTCGACCATCCGTTAAGTGGCCGGCCAGTCACCTCAGTTCACCAAGAGGTCGTCGTCGTCTCGTCGTCCTACACACTAGAATAATATGTTTCTGACTGACTGACTAGATGTTTCAACCGCGGACATGCAGTTCAGTACGTATTGCACAATGCTTCTTTATTAGTTCTATATTGAAAGGTCGCTAGATTGTTACATCATGTTGTTTTAGAGTTTAGACCATAGATTTGCTGCATGTGTTCAGTTTGTGAGTGAGGGGGAGACATGGCGCTGATGCTAAAGCCAGCCGTGTTATTGTATTTTTCCTTTCTTCGACGAGAAATATATGCCGTGCAGACGGTGACAAACGCACTGCTGTCCCTGGCCAGCCGGTGCCCTGTCTGCCCCCTCCCCTCCATTCCGGAGAACCTTTCAGAGATGGCGCACGTTGTAGTATAATCGAAGGGAGCGGCGGGGGACGGCAGCTATGCGCGCGCGCGTCCCTCTCTCTAGCTAGTGGTCGATCGCGTACTTCAGAGTTCAGGCAGATATGATGCTAAAGTACGCTGCAACTTGCTTGGACAATATGGTGCTTTTGGTTTTTCGTTCTGAAAAGATCATTGCAGGCTAGCTGCAGTACGTAGTGGGGTTCGATCAATTCGTCTGCGTCTCGCTTTCCAAGTACTCCTCCGCTTCGTCGATCTTGAAATAAAGATATATAGGAGGAGTACCTTGTTGTAGTACGTTTTGTATTTTGCCATCTCTCGTTACGTGTCTCGGCCGTAGTGTGTGTTTCGTAGGAAATTACTATAGGAGTATATAAATCGCATACAGTGCAGGTAGCTTTAGCTACGGCGCCCGGACTGTGGAAAAACTATAATGCAGCAGTGAGCTAATATAGCTCTATCGACAGCACACAGCAATATATATAATATATACTATTTTTTCTTTCGAAATCGTGCGTTGCACGTGTCTCAAGCGAAGCTAGAGTTTATGGTTACGTTCCCACGTTTCCGATGATGAGATGCCGAGGGCCATTGGACAACACACTGACATAAGGTGCCGACTCTATACGGCGGAGCTTCAAGAGTTGTACCTAGACGGGAAACTATTGTGCTTCTAGATTACAAAAACCTTAAGCAAAGAGCAGAGACGCCAACGCCCTGAACCCGGATGTCACCCACTCGTTCGCCTCGTCGTGAATGCTCTTCATAAGCTTACTTGTCATGGTACTGATTGCATCGAAGGTCCTCCGGTTCCGTTCTTTCCACAACACCCAGGAGGCAAGTAGAACGAGAGAGTCGAAGCCCCTTCGGAATTTTTTCTGGGAGGAGCAGACGGGTGGTAAGCCACCAGTCACCCAGCCGGTCAACCTGCGAAGGGCCCAGGTGTGCGACTCCCGCCGTAGTCAGTAGTCGGTGCCAAAGCTCCCGTGTGAAGACACAGGCCAACAGCAAGTGGTCGAAGTGCTTCGGCTCCTGCAGACAAAGCACATAGTCGTCGTTCTGCTGCAGACCGTACCGTTTCCGACGTTCCCGCTGTCCACAGCCGGCCATGAAGCGCTAACCAGAAGAAAAGCTTGACTTTCGGTGCCCAGAGCTCCTTAGCGCCGCGCATTAGCGTTCTGGTAATATACTATTGCATCCGAACCCATATTATATCGATCCTTTGCGAGGATGTGGGAACGTAAAGTTTTGAGCCACGTGCGTGCGTGTGTGTATATGATCCAGTCCAAGAAAATCACGAACATTATTGACCGTGCTCAAACGGGCCACGTCCTAGAGATGCACGCGCGCGCATGCATGCATTATGTTCTAAAAACTCGTCCTAGTAACTTGAAGTAAGATGCATGGCGATGCCTGCCTCTTGACCGTCGTAAAAGATGGATATGGATAGAAATGCATGGCCTATAATTTTGCAAGTGTTGTGCCGTGCGCGCGCGCGAGAGAGTTCTTTACGTAAAAGCATGAGCACAAACCTGCGCACGTTTTATTACCTTTCGCGTGCATGGATATATATGCCTTGTGCCTAGAATCTCGCTTTGCAACTACGTATAGGGCAGAGAGAAAAATGAAGCGCCCATAGCCATGGCTTGTGATTCTCCGTGCTGTGACTGCTGTTGCCCGCATGCGCACGCCTTGGGACGACGGCAGGGCATATAGACGGCAGGGCATATAGTGCTACGAACTTGCACTACTGCTCATCAGCCCAAGAAAGAATGATGAGTTTGTTACAGCACCTTTGTAGTGTGTTGTTGCTCGAATGCTAGCTTACGTCATCCAGATAAAAAAAAAATGTTGTGTGGTGCAGGCATCTTAGAGGGGACGATACTTACTTTCACCTCTATAAATTGGCAATATGTAGAGACAGGTGCCAAGCCGCCTCTAGTAATAATCGGATTTGAAGAAGCGGCTGGAGCGTTGCCTCTACCAATAAAACGTGCACTCAAGCAAGCAAAGTTATCTTCGATGAAAAGGTGGAACTTCTATATTAACAACCAATTTTGCTACCTGATATGATATCTCTAATAATATTTTTCTATTTAAATCACACCATTTTTTATAATTATAGTTATGTAAAACTAGAAGTTTTTTCATGATTAATGTGGTAACCGACTAAGAAGATCACTACAAGGAACGACTATGACACTTGTCATGACTGTTGCAAATTATAGATACTATGCCATTGTCTGCCCACAGAGGTACTCTAGCATACATCTTATGTGCAACATGTGGGTACATATGGTGGACTACATATGGTGGGTACGTAGGGGGCGCCGCTTGTCGTTACATAACAACTTCAACAATTGTGCAGTCATCAATGCATCAGAAACTACTCGCCTTGCTTCACACATTTTGGTTGGCCTAAGCAACTTATTAAGAGAGCATACAATATTCTCTCTCTAAAATTTCCAATGATCAAGGGCGGAGCTAGGTAGAAGAGTGTGGGTGCCCAGACACCCACAAAATTTTAAAAAATCACTATTAAGAATGAATTTTCACCATGGTTGCGGATCAAATTTTCACCATGACACTTATCATGACTGTCGTAAACCATAGATGCTACGACATCGTTGGCCCAGAAAGGCCGTGTACTCTAGCACGCTTGGCTCACCTTACATGCAAGATGTTGATAATACACATATGGTGGATACGTAGTGGACACCGCTTGTGATTACACAACAACTTCAACAATTGTACGATAATTCATGCAGAAGAAAATTACTACTATTCCTTCACCACAATTTGGTTGGCCTAAGAACTTAGTAAGAGCATCTATTATTCTCTCTTTTAAATCACCAATGATCACATACATATGATTTAATTTAGTCACGAAAGTATGTGTTATCCATTGAGAAGGTATCATTTCTATATTAGTGATCAATTTTGCTAACTGATATGATATCTAAAATGGTATATTTATACTTAAATCTCCATCGCTGAGTTTGTATAATTATATTCATCTACAACAAGAAGCTTTTCCGTGATTAATGGTAACCGACTAAGAAGACTACTTCCAAGGAACCATGACACTTATCAGGACTTATGTAAACCACAGATACTATGCCATCTACTGCTCATAAAGTTACTCTAGCACTATCACACCTTATTATGTGCAACATGTCGATACATGTATATGGTGGACACGTATACGTAGGGGACATTGCTTGTGATTACACAACAACTTCAACCTTTGTACAGTAATTCATTCATAAAAAATTATTGTTCTTCCTTCACCACAATTTGGTTGGCCTAAGTAACTTATTAAGAGAATATGGTATTCTCTCTCTAAAATTGCCAATGATCACATACATATAGCTTGTTTTACTCATGACTATATATAGCATAAAGCAACTTATCTACAACTCATTCAAGAATATACATAGTTCTACTATGAATATGGACAAATGAATCGTGCACTCAAGCTATGTTATATATCTTCGGTGAGAAGGTGTCACTTCTATATATTAGTGATCAATTTTGCTATATCTCTAATAATATTTTTATACTTAAATCTCCACCACTAAATTTTTATAATCATATTTATCTAAAATTTAAAGCATTTCCGTGATTAATGGTAATCGGCTAAGAGGATTACTTACAAGGAAATGTAAATCATAGATACTATGCCAGTGCCTGCCCACAAAGGTACCCTAGAAGCTTACACACCTTATGTTTGACATGTCGATACGTATGGTCGATACATACGGAACATCGCTTGTCATTACACGACAACTTGAACAATTGCATAGTCATTCATGCATGAGATTTTTTTTGAGAGTGCATGAGAAATTAGTGACCTTCCTTCACCACAATTTGGTTGGCCTATAGGTAACTTAATTATTAAGAGCATATGGTGATCTCTCTTTAAAATCACCGACAATCATATACATATAGATTGTTTTACTCTCATGAAACTATAGCACAAAGCAATATATCTACCACTCATTCAAGAATGTACATGGTTCAAAAGATGGACCAATGAAACGTGCACTCAAGCTATATGTTATCTTCAGTGAGAAGGTGAAACTTCTATATTAAGTATCAATTTTTGCTACGCGATATGATATCTCTAATAATATTTTTATACTAAAATCTCCACCGCTAAGTTTTTATAACTATATTTATATAAACCGAAGGCTTTTTCGCGGTTAATGATAACCGACAAAGAAGATTACTTATAAGCAACCATAACATTTGTCATGACGGTCATAAATCATAGATACTACGTCACCATCTGCCTACAAAGGTATTCTAACACACTTACCTTACGTGCAACATATCGGTAATATGGTGGATACGTAGGGGACACCACTTGTCGTTGCCCGGCAACTCGAACAATTGTATAGTCATTCATGCATCAGAAACTACTAGAAAACAAAATAATAAAGGTAATCTATCTCTATTTTGTATTGCATTTCTCCAACCAACCCCCAAAAGAAGAACAAATGCTATTCCCCTGAGAAAAAACCTTGTAGGTGGGCCCACCATCCCCTACCTATATATACCCATGTTCACGCCGTCCCCAAGACCACACCACTAATCCATCCATCCTGCGCTCGTGACAACAACTATCGCAGTCACAGAGAGCACCTCCAGAGACCTCCTCCTCCCCTCTGTAGCCAACACCTCCTGTTACGTTCCGGCGCAGTCCCGCGGCTGATCTGACGACGCATGACGAAGCACGGCGCGTACCCCAGCGAGGACGTGGTCGCCGCCGTGGCGGCGCCGGCGCCGGCGGGCCGGCATTTCACTTCGTTCCCGCCGCTGAAGGGCGGCCCCCTCGACTGCAAGAAGCACGCCGCCGTGGACCTCTCCGCCTCCGGGGCCGCCGTCGTGGGCGGCTCCTGGTTCGAGTCCATGAAGGCTTCGTCCCCGCGGTGCGCCGCCGACGCCGAGCTCCGCGGCGACTGGATGGTACGCACCCGCGGCCGCGCGTCGTCGTCGTCGTCGTCTTGTTGTTCTTCTTTTCGTTTCTCCGCGCGTGCGGCGAGATCGAAATATCGATCCCGGGGCCTCACTTTTCCGGCCGGTTGCGTCCGCAGGAGAAGCACCCGTCGGCATTGGCCAGCTTCAAGGCGCTGCTGGCCGCTGCCAAGGGGAAGCAGATGGTGATGTTCTTGGACTACGACGGCACTCTGGCGCCGATCGTCGAGGATCCCGATCGCGCCTTCATGTCCGAGGAGGTCAGCAGCAATCGTCTTCACACCGTCGTTTTCTTTTTGTTCCGGATGCAAAAGATTCCCTTTTTAAAAGTCCAATCTTCTCTTCTCTTACTATAGCAGTAGCGCAGAGCATGCTCTGTTCGTTCCTCCCTGTTTTACCCCCGCTGGCTGTAATAACAATCTAATCATCCATCGCTCTGTAATTTTGTTTTCACCTCGCTCAGATGAGAGAAGCCGTGCGGCGTGTCGCCGAGCACTTCCCCACCGCGATCGTGAGCGGAAGATGCAGGGACAAGGTACATTCCGATTCCGATTCCACGAACCCCTCTCCTTTCCCTTGTTCGCATTTCTGGGCAAAAGAAGAAGAAGAAGAAGAAGTTTTGTTGTCTTGTGAGGTAGCCGGCCTTGGCCTTGGCGCCTTGCAGTTGCAGTCGCACGCTGTACTACCCCTTGCCACTCGTGCACACGAACTGGAAAAAGATTCTTGCATGTTTCCTTTTCTACCCAGCCGGCAGCGAGATTTCATTTCACCCTCACGCGTCGCGTCCGCGTCCACAGTCTGCCTGTGATCGATCGTGAACCTGGACGCGCTCGCCGGCCGGGTCCCTCTCCCTCCGACGTGCCTGCATGCTTTCCATTTGTTTCTCCGCTGGGTTTCCTTCCATTCCATCCACCTTTTGCTGCCGTTTTCTTTTCCGTTGTCGATCGGCACCGGCTACTACTCCAACCTTTCTTTCATTCTTTCTTTTTCTTTTCTGCTGCGAGTCCGCACGCCTTTTCTTTTGTTTGCTAGCAGCGGCAGCACTAGCTAGCACTACTAGCGCATGCATAGCATAGCACTGGGAAAGCGGCAGTGGATGGAGTACTTGCATTGGGGGAGGAGTGATGTGTCTCTTTGTTGTATTTAATTTATGGCCATGGGCGTTGTTGCAATTTATAGGTGTTCAACTTCGTGAAGCTGACGGAGCTGTACTACGCCGGGAGCCATGGCATGGACATCCAGGGCCCCGCCAACCGCCTCAAGGCAAATGTTAGTTACTCTATAGCCTTTCGTTCGTTCCATGTCCTTGACTACTGTCCACGTCAGCGACCATGCTCCAATTGACCTTGACTGACTCCGGTATATTATACATGCAGGCTGAAGTTGTCCATTTCCAGGCTGGAAGTGAATTCCTGCCCGTCATCGAAGAGGTAACTGTATAACTAACTATAAGCCAAGCATGCGACGACCGCTCCGTCGTCGTCTTCCGCGCGCCATGCACGCTCGTCGTCTTCGCCATCGCACGCCGCCGCCAGCCAGCTAGTAGTACGGCGTAGCATTAATCGGCCAAAAGAGAGCCCCTGATGTCATACACGTATTATTAGGTGTTTGACACGCTGACGGCGAAGATGGAGGCGATCGCCGGCGCCAAGGTGGAGAACAACAAGTACTGCCTCTCCGTCCACTTCCGCTGCGTCCGGGAGGAGGTATAGTACGTGACTCACCGCCGGTCAACACTACCGGCCGGTGCACTTTACAGAACAAAGTTTGGCAGCTTGCGAATCAGCCCTCGTCCCATGCACTGTCGATAAAACAAAATATTTCACTCTTAATTGCGGTGATTTACGTGTTTTTGGGAATAATTACTAGCACTGCTGATCTGATTGCTTTTCGTTGATGGATTATATTCGCCTCTGCAGGAATGGAATGCCGTAAACGAGGAGGTCAGGTCGGTGCTCAAGGAGTACCCCAACCTCAAGCTCACTCACGGCAGAAAGGTGAGAGCATCATATCAAATCAGATATATGGATTGGAATATTATTGTTGAGATCCTTTAATTCTGCTCCCGGGCAGAATATCATCGAGTAATTAGTAGTAATAATCTTCACAAAACAAACGTGGCTGTGCCATGCATTTCTCTGAAAAAACACATCTTTCAGTCAAAACGTGATGGTATATATACACAGGCGAGGTTAGTTTGTGTCTCATGGTTACTTTTCATACTATTTTACATGCTTCGGTAATTTGGTTATGTAAGCATTTCTCATACTTTATATGGAATTTTCCTCAATCGCACGGTTTTGAAAAAAAAAGAAAAAAAGAAATATATACTAGTATTTGGTAGGAATAAAAATTCCTCATCAGCAATCAGCACGCATTTAGTTAATTCATTTATGTTTTTTTTGGTTGGGAAAAAGGTTTGCATCATATAGTAAAATTAGGTTGCCTATTATTAGCAGTGGGCTAGCTAGAGACAAGTAGCTGGTCGGTGGTGGCAATCGACCTTGTCCTGTTCTTGTGGTAGTAGCTGTTCTCTAGAGTCTGTAGAGTACGACGTACAAGCATTGCACAGGGGCAATGATGGTAATGCACTGCGGCTTCTCATGCATGCAGGTCCTGGAGATTCGCCCGTCCATCAAGTGGGACAAGGGCAAGGCCCTCGAGTTCTTGCTCAAGTCTCTTGGTCAGTTCATTGTCTGCAAAACAAATTACTGTGTGCACACATGTCGACACGATTACTCCATCGTGTACAGTCTACTAAATTAACTATCTGTAACATTTTAAATTTTTGTTTTTTGCAGGCTATGCTGGGCGCAACGACGTCTTCCCGATTTACATCGGAGATGATCGCACTGACGAGGACGCTTTCAATGTATGCATATTACACTACTCCCCCATATAGGAATAGACTACTCCATGTTGTAAACATGATTTCTTTAACACCTTATTGTAAGAAAGAATTTTTTTAGTCGCAGTGATTATGACATAAAGAAAAGCTACCAGATAGCTAGTAGGTAGGTAACTTTGTGTTAGAAATGAAAGACAGAAGCTTCTGATGCCTAGTTCTATTTCTAGTACGAGCACTATATATTTGTGTGGTAGTGACGCTTTGAACTCTCTTGTCGTTGTCGGCATGCATATGTGTAGGTGCTTCGCAACATGGGGCAGGGCATCGGAATCCTGGTGTCCAAGCGCCCTAAGGAGACGGCGGCATCCTACTCGCTGAGTGACCCTGCCGAGGTAAGAACCTAAGCTTGCTCGCTTTCATGTACGAGAGGATCGGAACCTCATGCAGCCACTTCGCGACCGTGATTGCCAACTAGTTCGTCCTCTTCAAACCATCAACTTGCTCAAGATTAAAAGTTAGCTAGGCCATATATAGTCACTTTGGGGAAAAAGGAGAGCATCGGTGAATATATGAATATATACCATCTGGATCGTTTTTCATTGTTCACATGCACGCTATGGGTTACTGCTAGCTGGACAATGGTTCTGCTAATGGGTTTGATTAACTAGCTAGATTCCTCGTCACTAGTTGATGATTTATGTTTAGTGTTTCTCCAAGGTGTATACGGCTCCTCGCCGTGACCCTTCCAATTCACGTTTCTGAAAAAAAAGAATAGGTGGTATAATTCGTGAAAAGCTGGTTGAGTTTTTGACTAAATGATCATGCCCTTTATACATATGTGATGTGTTAGGTCAAGGAGTTCCTGCACAAGCTGGCGAAGTCGGCCAAAGGGGTCGCGCCAACAATGAAGATGATGACCTAGTGAATGTAAGTAGCTAGAAAAAAAAAAGAGAGGATGTGGATGGCGAGCAACAACAAAGAGATGCGCTAAATACACCTGACCTTTTTGTTGTTTTCTGTTTGCTCCTCTATGCTATGCATAGTAGTCTACCTAGAACCTGCTGCTGATGCTGCTGCACGCATGATCCCTTACTACATGGCCATGCAGTGCGTGCGCGCGATCGGGAGAAACAAACCTAGCTGCTCGATCGGCCTTGTCTTGGAAGGAGGTCTCTGTCAGTTACTGCATATATCCTTTCCGGCCGCCAAGGTCGTCTTGTAATTAGCCGCTGGTACTGGAGAAATGGAGAGGATAATAGAGCAAATAACCTAGCTTATTTTCCTCTGCACATGACACATGTGCGTGCATCGTCTCGTACGTCTTCAATCTCGTGCGTGCATTCTACGTACGTATTTGCATTGACAGATACCACACCAGCATGCATGTATGATTTATCGAGTATCGTGCGTCCTTGTGCGTGGTCTGTTGGCAAGGCATGGCAATGCAATGATCCGTGCGGTGTAGGTGGGCACCATGGGCGGATACCCAATTTTTTTGGAACACCTATATGTATATGTGTATATACTTGTGTATATATATTGGAATTATAATTTTCTGTCCTGTTCCAGCTCATTTCAGCCCAAATCATTGAGCAAAAGGGCCTTTTAGCTTGGCCTCCGATTTTTCACCTTCCTAGGCCAGCTACCAGGCACTGGTAGCCTGCAGTTCCGCAGCCACTGGCCATGAGCCCATATGACCGCAGCCTCTCCACTCCTTTACCTCCATATTCATGCGGTCCAGCACTCTTGCTCCATTCTGAAGTCTTTTTTTATTAAGTTTTTTCATGCATATCTCAAAGCTGATTAGCCGAACAATTTGTTATTTGACTATTTTTATAAATTTATTTAATTGTCGGTAACATACTACTCTCAATTAGTTTAAACCTATGGATGGATTTTCACTTCTTCTTTTTTTGACATGGGAGTGGAAATACCCAACCTTAAAATCCTGGCTCCACCACTGGTGGGCACGCATGCGCAGATGCCGCAACATGTGGATCGATGGATGGATCCTTGCTAAGGAGTGCGCTCTCATAAGCGTGTTTTTTTACTCTTTAAACTCTTCTTTTTAATGCAGTGATGCGTAAATCTTTTGCACATTCGATAAAAAAAAATATGTATAGATCCACCGCAATTACTTTGGTTGGTGGAAGCCGGGACAACTAACGGGAACCCGGCGGCCGGCGTGCAAGGGACCGAAAGAACGCGATGCACAGTTCGGACCAGGCAGCGCCTAGCGCCTGCTTGTAAATGCAACATGCACCTGTCAGCAGATCAGATGCATGCGGAATCAGCCCAGTCGAGCCAGCTGAATCTTCTAGTAGATAGACAGATTGTATTCAATGAAGTTTCTAATTTAATGGCCGCCTATCTATCTGTCCACATTGAATTGTACCGGCCAGATTCTCAGCTCGCAAACAGCGACTATAACGCCATGTTTAGATTCATCCAAAAGTTATAAGTTTTTCACTATCTCTCCATCACATCAATATTTAGCTACTTGTATGGAACATTAAATGTAGGTAAAAAAATAACTAATTACACAGTTTAATTCAAAATCACGAGATGAATCTTTTGAGGCTAGTTGATCAACGATCGGACAATATTTATCAAATAAGACGAAAGTGATACTATTCATCGGGTTCAAAAAATACCACAATCTAAACAAGGCCTAAGATTCATGCCGGTCAACTTCATTAAGGTTTGACCAAATTTATAGTAATTTTGTAGCCTGTTTAGATAAGTATTTTTTTGACTTTAGTTTCTAAAATCTGGATTCTGCCAAAAGGAACTAGTGGACTGTTTAACCCAGTTTTTAAGAATCTGGTAAAAACTAACACTAGAAACTAGATATATACAGACAGGGAGATTCATTACGAAAATATATTTTGTCATTAATACTTATTATGTATTATAAAATTTAGTACTTTACTCTTTTTTAGATTATTTTAAATTTCGCTTGACTCTTTGGAAAACGATCGAGAACTGCAAGGGAGTATATACCGAGAGAGAAAGAATCGAAAGCCAGCCGAAGGAAGATCCACGGAGTAGCAGCTACCACCATCCACACTGCTGGTCTGAACGAAATGGCAATGGCTCCCAAGCATGGGAGGATGATCACTATGTATGGCAAGGAGCCAAAAAGATGTGGGATCTGCTGGGAGCATGCGGTAAGGGCGGCACAAGTACTTGGCTAGCCGTGGCACCTTTTCGCAGGCAGAGAGGCAGGCTCAGCGTCGGGTCGATCGGGTCCGGTGGGTGAAAACGGCACATGGCCCCCCTGCACCTGCAGCCGGGACGGCAACACGGTGGCGCAGGCCGGCCGGGCCGGAAGAGACGCGCATGATTGAATGCGAGGCGATGGGAGAATTCAAGTCGGCACAGGAGCCTAGGAGTCGCGCGCTGGCCCGAGGCGACGTTCGTTGCTGCCGCTGCGCCGGCCACGCACGCAGTCTGGCCTTAGCTTTTCGGAGGCGCATGCAGCGCAGACTGAGACTCAGGGCTCAGGCCACATGCATGCCGCCGGCCTTGGCTCGCTGCTGCGCTGCTTGTTTGATAGCCGGTGGCTGCGTGTAGCGATTCGGCGTATCAGCCGCCGGAGCTGGAACCCTACTGGTTGCTGCAGACTGCAGTGCAGTGTACTCCCTCCGTCCATTGGACATGTCGTCCGAAAAGTATGTTTGTGAAAAAGACACGGATTTTCAACGATACCTTTAATGGGACGGAGGGAGTAGACCGGCCGATGAGGTGACCACAACAGGGCCATGCACATGCATATACATGCATGCATCCACCCATTCGCGGCACAGTCACGCTCGCAAGCTGCTATTTTTTATTCCTCAATCCATGATATACAGTAGGTCTATCCTACAAATAATTCCAACCTAATTTTATTCCACATTCAGAACACATCCTGCTTTTTGCAGTTACGCAATGAAGAATTTCACGGTCCAAGCGCGATGTACAAACTCCCCCAACGACGCAAAAGAAAACATAAACCTATTACTTTTCAATGAGATCGGAGACCACGCATGTCGTCAGTGTTCTAAAGAAAGACGTTTGTACGAACACATAGATGTATTCTCTGAACTGTTAACAAGAAGAATCCAAGATCTATAGTGCACTACTGTACATTATATGAACGACGTTCCTGGAGTTGTCCATATCTTTCTGCCCTCAACATACACATGTGTGGCGTGCCCGGCGATGACGGTGATGGGGTGTGTGTGTGTGGGTGGGTGGGCCGGGGGGGCGGGGGGGGGGGGTGGTGTGGTGGATGGGCAACCATCTGGACCAGGAGGTTCGGCAAAACAGCTAACATCGTACTCACACAATGTACTTTAAAGGCAGCCTAGCTAGCAGGAAAAAATATATATTTGTGGTGTACTCGTAGATGCCTTAGCCCGGAAGCTCATCAGTGCTCAAGTTTACAACCAGTGGTCAGTGGTCACGCAACACTAGAGCACCACAACGAGATAAGTGACACCAGCTTAGTTAGTGTAAACGTACAACCTACACAGGACCACAATCAAGCGAGGGGTCGAGTATCCCAGCAGCCACTTAGAAGCGCCGGGCTAAACTTATTGAGAAAGCCAAAGCAAAGCCACACATCTACGTTGCAACAGATCTCGATACGCACGCGTTTTCACAAATTTCATATCAGCCCTAAGATTCTGGGGCATATACATAACCATACTACATATACTATAATAATAATAATAACATGCCGAGGAGTGTACGTGTAGTCGTTTAATTACAGGGCGGGGACCTTGCTAATGCTGATGGCTTTGTTCTTTTTACCGGTGCATGCGTGGAAAGATGCAGGTCGAAGTGGTGCAGTAGCTTGCTTTGTGCCCAAAAGAAACCGCCAAAGGCACAAGCCACACCACCAGCGAACCGTCGGCTTTGGAATAATATTGGGCGAGCGAGGGCAAAAGATGGCTTCCCGGGCTCCCGGCCAACCACTTAATCTCAAAACCTGCAAGAAAAACACGGGCGCTTTTGCAGGTTTTTTTCATATATAACAAATCATTGGTTCCTGATCTAGCTAGCAAGGGGCCGGGGGTGCACAACTACCAAAAGACGATCGCTTTAGTTTTAGCTTTATATATATATATGTGTGTGTGTGTGTGTATATACTGTGATGCAATGCATGCCGCATGCGAGGGCGACTGATGAACCCTAATTTTTAAGCCTGTCACACTTGGAGGCTACAAGGAGAGAGATCACATGCGCGCCAGTCAGAACCGCCGAAGAAGATCGCCACCATCATACTAGTATCCTACAGGTAAAGCATGCAAGCAAGTGCCAAATTAAAAGAGCATTAGGCCGGCTGGCCAATGCAGTGGCAGTGGCAGTAGTGGTAGCAGCAATGACAATGCAAGGCCGTCCGTCCGTCCGTCAGGGCACATGACATGATCTCTGTCAAAGGCAGCTAGCTAGCGTGGCTTCTTTAGCTAGCTCCTAGATCGAGAGCTCGCCGTATTATTCAGTGCTGTGGTCCTTGGGTTGCACCAATAGTCCAACACTACGCCGCCACCCTGGATCGAGGCCCGTGTACGATTTTGTAATATCGGTGGGCGCGGCCCGCGTAGGCCTCACGCGAGGCGAGATCTCTCTAGCTCTTCATTCGGTGGCGGGGTGTCCGTCCATACGCATGCTATATATTTGGGGGCGTGGTCCGCGCGCGCTACTTGTTAAGGTTAAAGACACGGGGATCGTATCTGCACCCCCGGATTTGATCCTATTTTGTTTGACCATTCAGTTTTTATAGTGCATACTTGTATTCTATTCTATTCTAGGGTTTTGCTTGACACCAATTTCCACACACTCTGTATGTAGTCTTTCCGTAGTGTGTAGGTATAGATGCTGTGAATAATTTGCTTACCTGTAGGCAGCATGTGGCAGTTTATGTTGGGGCTCTGCCTATGTATACAGATTATATACATTCATACGTACATGCAGTACTGTATTTGTTTTGTCCAAGCAAGCAAGCTAGCTAGCATCTTGAAAAACTTTCGATCAAATGAATTGAAGCCATGTTCGACGAGTGATATATTCAAGGTCAGGGAGGATATAGAATACTGCTGTGCACAACTGTGCCATAGTCCACGACAAATAAAGGGAACAGCTATCTAGCTAGTGATGGTGAGGCACACACCATCTGCATCTTTTCGTTCTCATGGAGACTACTACTGCTGACACGTATGAAGGAGAGCAACAGTGGCCGGTTAGCAAGCTTGCCGGCCGGCATGCATGTCGCCGTGCGTGACTCGCTGCTTCCCCGATGCCACACACACGCAGACGGAGGACGAAGCGAGGTCCTATGAATCGTCAATGAACAAAGACTCCTCTAATCATGCATGGATCAGAGATCGATCATGCATGGCCTGATGTCCCCACAAATTGCTGTTCTTTGCTTCTGACAAAACAATGGCAAGTGACGACCAGCGCGGTTGCCGAATGCGTTGTAGTATCACTATCACACATCATGCTACAGTTAAAATTGTGCATACATTACACGGGCGCCCTGAATAATGACCATACAGCAATTATGCTCCTCCCGCGC